>BQNB010131566.1:5085-18763 GCA_026074375.1 Tanacetum coccineum
TGTTCCCATTCAGAACAACATTCCACAAATGGTGATCACTGTTCATGATCCAGTACTCCATCTTCATGGCCCACGTCTCATATTCATCCTTCTTTAAGTAAGGAAATTTTGCATTGTTGTTTGAGACAGTGGTTGTAACAATTTGTTGGACATTTTGTGTTTGAGTTTTTTCAGGATGGTTTTATGATTCATCTGCTGAGGATGAACTCATTGTTAAGGCTTTTGAGATGGTTATCTGAATTTGTTTTGAAAAAGGTTCTTCTTTTATAGAGACTCTCACCAGGCTCTGATACCACTTGTTGGTCCAGTCCTAGACAGATCTTTGAGTCCTTTAGGGTTTGTAGAATACTTATGTAATCACAAGCAAACTACAAGAGAGACTCTAACAATAAACTAAAGTTTATATGGAATATAAACAATAGAGTTAAAGAAGAATAACTAAATAACAATGATCCTCTATAGATCTATATCACTATTAAAAAGTGTTTTCAAGATGTGTACAACCTTTGGCCGAATGCTTCTTATATACTAGAGAAACCATAATTTGCGTAGAGTATACGCGTAGAGAAGATATGCATTATCTCTTCCTAATATATCTCATCATAATCAATTATTTTTAACTAACTACTAAACATACGGGTTGACTATTACTACTGACAGCATGAACTATGCTACCAGCATGAACTATGCTACCAGCAGGAACCCAATTGTACTAACAGCAGGAACGATATAATAACTCTACCAGCACGAACTACATACCTGCCAGCAGGACCTATAAGCATTCTACCAGAAGGAATACTAACTATTACAAAATTAATAATTCCTAACAAAGACCATTGTACAACCCTGCAAATAATATGAAGAAACACCATGAAACAGAAAATCAGTTAACCTGACAGTGCTTTTTGTATGTTGAAAAGAGGTTCACATTTAGCAATTGATGACAATTAAATGTTAGGCGAAGAGGTCATATCATAGTCACATAAAACGCTGTTCGCTTCAGTATGCGAGGTCCCCAAACCAATGACTGTTGGTACGCCGAACCACTTGATTTTGGCACGCCCGATGGAGTTGTTTCGAGAATGTTCAAATTCACAATCCGGTTTGCGATCCCAAATGATCCGGAACGTGAACGTACCACGTTTAGGTATGTGTGATCCTGAATGGAAAACGCAGGCAAGGTAGCGTATACTAGAGAAATTGACATGAAGAACTGAACTACTGGTTTTCTGCTCAAAGTGTCAAACTATCAATTCCTTAATTCAAAAAAGAAAGTTCAGGCACCTATTAACCTTGAATTCCTATCAATATTGATAAAAACAATCATAACACAACCACTTGCTTACAATGCTTGTTACAAAAATTTCGGCATTACATGTGAAAAAACTACAAATTACGAATTCCTGAAGAAGAAGAAAATCTACGACGAAATAAACAATCTACTAGTAAAAAAAGAAGCATAGCACTTTATGATGATCATTCCAAAACTCCGGTCACTACTTTCCCCAAAGTAGAATCTATTAAATAAACACCAAACTAGACCTGTATAAGGCTAAATAATTAAATCCTCTATAAGAGTGTTGGAATCACATATTTTTTCCAGCTTATTGGCTGTCCAACTGTACCTAAAACATGGTTTCTTCTACACATTCGTAACTAAACCATATCTTAATTATACCACTTTACACATTCGAAACCATCAAATGTTTCCTCAAAAATAAAACAAAAACATTCAATAAAGATCAACTCCTTGATAGAACAAATATTAAAAAAAGACATCACAAAATCAGAATTGCAACATATATAAAGTTAATTAAGAAATCGAGATATCTCACTTTTAGGGATTTGCAACGGCAGCGTTGACTATAGTGGTTAGGGTTTTGGGACGGATCTGATGGTGGTAGTCAAGTGCAGAGGCGTTCGTGGTGGTGTGGGTGATGGTGGCTGGTGCTTTGGCTAGTTAGGGTTTGGTGGTAGTTACTAGTGTAGATGGAGAGAAAAATTTGTGACTATCAATTTTCTTTTAGGCGGTCAAATTGAAAATTTTAAAGAAAAGGGCAATTAAATCCCGCCTATAACTTTTTAGACCCAAATGGATATCACCGGTTTAAATAGTTGTCTTTTAGACCTGCGGTTTTGATTGTAACCGGCCCAAATGAATTTCTTGTATTTAGACCCGTTATCTTGATTGTAACCGGCCCAAATGCTTTTTAGACCTGTGTATTTTGTAGAAGGTCTTTATAGGAAGGTCTAAAAGCCACTTTTTGTAGTAGTGGATTGATGTTTCCTCAGCAACAACAACGAGACAACTGAAGAAGGTATGAACCTAATATTGTTTTATAATCTTTCTTAATTCTTGCTAACAAGGTATTTCTTTCATGACATATTGTTTGGATATGTGTAAAAAACCAGGGGTGTTTGGATATGTGTAACATAACTGGTTCATATTTTTTTCTTAAGCATGGTATGATCAAAGTTAAGGTATAACTATATATCCAAAGATATACATTAAAAATTATATATACGTGTTACTTAAAAAGTTGTACTATTTTTATAATTAAATTTTCAAAAATGTTTTTGAACGATCTATTAACTTACTTTTGTGTAAGTAACTTTTTTAAAAGTACAAAAAAAAGTCGTCTAAAGAATGTATAACAGGTCGCTCAAAAAACATTTCTGCAAACTTACTTTTTCAGAAATTAAACGTATAAAGTTTAAAGGCTGGGGAAAATATGAACTTTGTGCTTAAAATTGAGTTTGTCTACATACATGTTTTATGTGCTTAAATTGTTTTCATACATGTCTGACAACCACTAGTTATCATGTAATTTATAACTATTAATCAAAGCATTCGAAAATATATATATTCCAAATGAGTTTGTGAAACTCTTTCCTAAATTCATAATGTGTCTCAAGGTCACCTAATGCCTGTAAACAAACTAAAGTTAAATAAAATTCGAAGGAACGTACATGCACAGTATAATATAACCAAATTGAACATCATAAAATACCTTCCCAGGGAGTTTTTGCGTTATATGCAAGGTTATAAATAGCGTGAAGCGTGACGTGGTCAATATTAGTTAGCTACTAAGCTTAAAATTGAGTTATGGAGTTACTAAGCCTGAATCTCATACAACTCAAATCATAAATACTTGTAAATAAGCTCAAATCTATGAAAACTTTTAAAAGCTTCAAAAAAAGGCGCGCTATAGCGCGCTTTATCATGCCTTATCGCGTTTTATTGCACGCTAAGCCTAGAGATGACGCCTTGGCCTATTTCGTAACGTGGAGGCCACGCCTCGCGCTATGGCGCCGCTATAGCGCGCTTTTTAAAACCCTCGTTATATGCCACATACATAGCCTATGCTTAGAGTCGGGGAACATTTTCACAACAGCATTCCTTAATCCAGCGTCTTGGCCTGTAAGGGCAAGTGGTGGCAGCTTCCAATGCACTTTTAAAAAAGCCTTTAGCATCCAACAATATGAGTCTTCAGTTTCATCGGAGAGTAAAGTTGTACCAAAAGTGACGCACTTTTGATTGTGATCAATACCAGTAAATGGCACAAAAACAAAATCCTATCTGGAAAAAATACTTTAGATTAGTAACATACTACCTCCGCCCCAATTTATTTGTCAAGTTTTGACTTTTTGAGTATTTCTTTATCAACTCTGACCTTAAATATTTTTTTTGTGTTATATAATACTTGATGAAAATTATACCAATGTAAAATACATTTAAAACTCAAGCCGTTCATATATTTTGCATCATATATTAAATAACACAAACAAATATATTTAAGGTCAAAGTTAAGAAAGAAAGATTCTAAAAGTCAAAACTGGACAAATAAATTAGGACGGAGGGAGTAGTTAATAAGATATTATAATGTAAAATTTCTTAATAATGTGAGGATTACTTGTTTTCCTGAAAGTAGCATCAAATGAAACAACATCACCAAAAACAGCGTAGTTGCACTTCATAGTTTCATGAGCCCAAAACATACTGACCAACTCGTCATGAAGAACATGATGTTGAAAAGAGTATTCGGGGACATGTTATTGCTTATTAATCATTTTGTCAACAATCATATGTGCATTTTTGTCTCCGATGAATAAATTCACAGCAGGCCTAAAATTCCTATAATCCCCGGGTGTTCCACGTACTTTATCATAACCGCCTATAAGAGCCACTTTCAATCGGTGTGCTTTTATAGGACCTAAATTGGAAAGCGACGCACGATGAAATAATATGTAATCACCAAATTGCAACTGTCGTCGCGCTCGTGATAAGATCCATATTGTTCTCATTCATAAGCGGATGGTTATGATTTTCCACAAAATCGAACACCTTATAAGAATCTGTCCCATGAATTGCTTTCAAACTAATATTTACAGGACAATTGGTAACCTTAGATATAGTTTTGCGTTTTATTTTTCATTTTTCCATCCTTTCCCCATCTTCTTGGTCACCTTCCTTTAATGTGTTTATATCAAATTTAGATCTTACTTTACCGGCTGTGTTGCATATTACATACCTGTGTGTTACTTTACCCTTGTATCGTTTGAACCCTAACTTACGGATGTTGAACCTACCCTTCTCAGAGTAGACCTTGTACATGTTATAACCATCATCAAAAGTGTCAAATATATCACCCATCTTAGGTTTATCATCTTCTGGTAAATCTGGTCTCCAATACGGGGTGCCTTTTGGAGTGGGGGTGGGGGTTCTTTATAACCTACCCCACCCAAAAAAGACACTGTCACACTTAAATTCAGGTGCTACTATTAGTACCCTCTTGGCCCGCAAAAAGTACGGTCAATCTCACTGTACAGTACAACATAATTTTTTATCAATTTATGTTCTGTACTTTTTGACACTTTAATACTTTTGACTTGTTAAACTTTATATATTTTTTTTCGCACTTTTGACAATTTTACAACATAAACAAAATTATAAGAATAAAAAAAAATCAAAAAACAAAAAAGTATAAAAAAAGTACAAATGATGTTTAAAAGAGCTCTTTATAACCAATCCTCCAAATTTACGTTGTTGATAAGAAGAATCAATAAAGAACAATAGTTGACAAAAAGTCTGACGAGTGATGTGATAAAAGTGTCACGAGTCTTATTAGAATAGTTTTTTTGCAGGGCAATAACGCGTTTTCATCCAACGGCCTAAAATTACACAATTATAATGCGTTTACCACAGTTGAAATAACTGACCAAAATGTAAATGCTTGGTTGGTTCAGTACGAAAATTAGGTAAAATAATTAGAAAGGGCATACCTACCACTAGGGGTCTCACTACCCGAACCCGAACCCGAACCCGAACTCGATAAGGCTAATCGGGTCGGGTTTAAACGGGTGAAAAAATGTTCGCGGGTTGATTTCACCCGAACCCGACAACCCGTTAGTTTTATCGGGTCGGGTTAGGGTTTAAAAAAATTCGTTATCGGGTTCGCGGGTCAACCCGATAATACCTGACAATAAGCTCATTTTTTTTAAGTTATACTTTTTTTTAAAAGCCCAAGGCCCTTTACGGTACAAAGTTGCATGAAACGTTTGGTTATACTTTTCTGGGTCTGCAAATGGGGTTTATACTTCAGGTCTGCTGCCAATGGGGTATCTCTGATCATCTATTAGAGCTTGTAGAGAACAGTTTAGGTTCTGATGGTTTCATTGCTTATTTTTTTTTATCATGGTAATTATACTTTGCATAGAAAGTGAACTGTAAACACAAGTTGTGTTTGTAAAGTTGTAATGGTCTGCTTTGCTTTTTTCATGTCTGCATTTTGCTTTTTTGGCAAAGTCTTTGCTTAACTTCTATTTGACTTGTAAACAAAAGCAAAACCAAAATAGTCCAATGTTTCAACCCGACAACCCGAATGACCCGACCCGACAGACCCGAAACCCGACAAACCCAAACCCGACACACCCGATTTCTTATAGGGTCGGGTTGCGGGTTAGTTTTTTCTAAGCAAAACCCGACCCGTCTCAACCCGAAACCCGCAAAACCCGACCCAATAACACCCCTACCTACCACTTTAAGGGCCCGTTTGGTTTGTAGATGGGTTTATGATTTGGATTTGGATTAGGATTTGAATTTGAATTTAATGTTGGAGAGAGAAAATATATTATAAAATAGATATATTATTATTATAAAAAGTTATATATATATACATTTGATATTAATTAATCATTTAAAATCAAAATAGGAGAATAAGAAAAAAAAAATTTGCAAGTAGACACAAAAAGAAATATGTTACATTGCTATATCTGGCTATGTAGCCACATTTTGTGTAACCCCTTGTATAAGGGTTTCAAGGACAATTTTTTAACCAGGAAAACTAACCAAGCAATTTCTATCTTCTTGAACTACGTGAACCCAATCCAACACCCTAAAACAAACGCCCCCTAAGGCTTCTTTTAAAACCTGATGCATGTATAATATAACACACAATGAAGCTATAACCTGATATTATTCTAACTTATTTGTTATTTTCTGCTGCGAGATTCAATCATGAGTTACCAAGGTACTATTTTATACGTTTTGTGTGTTGTTTAATAAGATCATTTTTAAGGATATAAAAACTGACTTTGAATTATATATATATATATATATATATATATGTAGATCGATCATGCATCGACCAACTTGCTAGCTCTGCTTGAATATATGTCCACAAATGCTAATTTATTATTATTAAGTTTTTTCCTCAACACAAAATGATAAAATATAATTTTTGGTAGTTAAATCTTTGCTTCTAAATATAAGTAAAAATCTAAAGCACAGATTGATCTTCTTTTGAACTATTACTTAATGCCAACCACATTAATGGCTTCTTCAGGCAGTACCAGCGAAAACAAAGAAATCAATCAAGAAGGTATGAACCCATTATTATTGTTTGATATTTAAAGGCATTAAGCTATTTCTTGTGAAGTATTTTTGTCAATCATGAATACTCAACTTAGTGCTACCTATAAATACACATCTTTTCCGAACGATATTGACATCATGTAACAATAAAGTATGCTTAACCACCTGCCGCAAAGCGCATGTAATACTTAAGGATCAAGTTCGCCCAATGCGTGTTTATTTATATTCATTATTTTTTCTGTTCTAGATGATGTTACACTATTTGTCGCGTACGATGGAGAATGGGAATATGACAGCAAATAATGGTTCTTCGAGAATTCCAAATGTTCAGTAATGATTGTTCCCAAGCATATAACACTGTTAGAGATAACCAGGGCCGTTCTTGAGGGTGTGCGGGGTGAGCGACCGCACGGGGCCTCGAAATTTTTAGGGGCCCCAAAATTTGTCTCATTAACGATATGTTAAATGTTTAGATGACTAAAAGTATGCTTAAACACCCGCCGCAAAGCGCGTGTAATACTTAAGGATTAAGTTCACACTATGCATGTTTATTTACATCCATTGTTTTTCTGTTCTAGATGATGTTACACTATTTATCGCGTACGATGGAAAATGGGAATATGATAACAAAGAATGGTTCTTCGAGAATTCAAAAAGTTCAACAATGGATGTTCCCAAGCGTATAAGACTATCTGAGATAACCGATATCCTAAACAAACAATTCAAAGTCAATAAAGAGTTGTATCATTTAAAATTGGAGGTCAATTACACAACAACTGGATCTCGTTGGTTTCCTGTTACTGAAATTCAAAATGATAAAGATCTCTCGGTGTTCATCTCGGAAACTTCGAAAACAAGACTTCCTTTATGTGTCAACCGATCACTTGCTTGGGATGCACAAGCAGAAGTTGATGGAGAAAGAAGAAAAGGTAGTTTTTCGAAGGATCCTTGATAGTTTTAAACATAGATCTCATGATATATACGTTCGTAAACAACGTCATGCTAAATAATCAATATTCATATCAAAATTGGTAAGAAAAATGAAATGTTCATTTTTATGATATAGTGTTATAATGTAAGAACTACTTTTAGTACTCATTTCGTTAAAAAAAAGTGTTTAAATGCATATGGGAAGTGATTTGTGCACCACTTTTTTTAGCCATACACCACTAATCGTGCATACCGGTATTGTATTGTGTGTATTACCGGTGTCATTTAGTGGTGTATGACTAAAAAAAATGGTGCACAAATCACTTCCCAATGCATTTATTATTTGTCTCGTTGTTTGAGCACGTAAGTAGGATTTTTAAATCAATTATTTTTAAGTATATGTTATATTCCTTAACCGCGTATTTATTGAGGCCAAAAAATTTGTGTGAAATGGACGTGCTTTTGGGTATTATTGATGCAAAACATAATAAATAGGATTAATTTCATATATCACCCTACTTTGAACATTAATTTCATATATACCCAAAATGCAACCCATGAATGCATATTGTACAATGTTTTTAAAACATGTTTCGGTATATATGAAATTTCCATTTTAAATAAGGGGAAATATGAAATTGCCCCTAATAAAAAATGTTATGTGTGACACGTTAATGCTTTTATAATACATTGAAATCAATGTTTTAAAATTCAGGTTGACCCGGACGGTTGAACCGGTTGACCCATGAACCGGCTCGAAGACCAGGCTGGATGTGACAGGGTTTTTGCTTGTTTGTGAATCGGATTGAAGCGCTAGTTTTTCGTTGACCCGGTTTGATAAACCCGGCCGGGTCGTAACTTTTTTTTTATAAATATATAAGAAAAACTTTTTTTCCCATGAACATTTCTAAACTTAATTGACAAATTAAAGTGATGATGACTAGTGTTAGTTAAAATATAGTTAAAAATAACTTAAAACACCAATTAATTTTTTTTATTATAGTTTATACTACTTGTAATAATGAGTTAATTGTTTTTCCAATTTTTTTGTAATAATTTAAAAAATATAGAATTAAAAAACTAAAGTTAAGAGCATGGAATATGGCAATGAGGTATCTCTCCAAATTCTACATGGGCTTCGCCACTACCCTCGTCACCATACCAGCACACCTCGCCACTTCATTTTTTTTATATCTCGTCGTGCAGATGAGTCAAATAAAGACAAAAGGATTAGCCTTTGATTTAATAGGCAACGGATTTCATTTTAATTATTGGACAACTTAATATAGTTTCTTCTCAGATTTAATGAATTTGGATGTTGAAGAAGATACATTTTTATGGGAAGAAAAAGATAGATTTATATATGTATCTTTTCTTTTTGATTTTTTTAAGTTTGTGGTACTAAATATTTAAATAGGACTTAGACTGACATGTTTCCACCAACCTTTCTTTTTGATTTTTTTCTTATATATTTCATGATTTTTTTTATAAAAGATTTAATAAAAGGACTTATTTTAAAAAAAAATACTAGAACTGGTTTTTTTTAAATGAAATGAATTATGTTTATGTTAAAAAAATAGAAAATAAAATAAAATAGTGAGTGGTGGGGCCCAAATGAAGCGATAGGGGTTTGTTATGATTGAAGATGTATTTTTGAGTGGGAGTGAGATGCTGATGTGGCAGCCTGTGAGGCCTTAGTGAGGAGATATATTGTGTTACCATACTCCATGCTCTAATGAGTAATGACTCAATATTCTTCATCAGTTTAATTGAACATAAGATAAATTATGAGATTATATAACACTACATATTATATATATATGAAAAAATATACATATGTATAGAACCAGTTTAACCCGGCAGTTCAACCGGTAACCTTATGAACCGGTCACTAAACTGGATCAACTAAAAAACCGGGTTTTAAAACATTGATTGAAATCAACTTTGAAGTTGTGCTATATTGTACGAATTTTTTTTGGATTATATTAAGTTCACACTAAGCATATTTATTTACATCCATCGTTTTCTGTTCTAGATAATGTTACAGTATTTATCGCGTACGATGGAAAATGAGAATATAATGAAAGGATGATCTTCAAGAATTCCAAAAGTTCAACAAGATTTGTGCCCAGGTGTACAACACTATCAGAGATAACTGGCATCTTATACAAACATTTGGATGTTGATAAAAAGTTATATCGTTTAGAATTGGAGGTCAATCACGAAACCGAATGGCATCGGCTTTCTGGTATTAAAATTCAAAGTGATTTTGATCTTTCGGAGTTCATCTCAGAAACTTCGAAAACAAAACTTCTTTTATGTGTCACCCGGATATATGATGCGATTAGTTCTGGAGAAAGACGAAAAGGTAGTTTTTCGATGGATTCCTTGATAATATTAAACATAGATCTCATGATATATATGCTCGTAAAAAATATCTTAATAAATAATCATCACTCATATTAAAATTGGTAAGAAAAATGAAATGTTCATTTTTATGATGAAACGTAGGAACTACTTTTAATACTCATTTCGCTTAAAAAAAGTGTCTAAATGCATATATTAGTTGTCTCATTGTTTGAGCACGTAGTAGCATTTTTAAATTAATTATCTTTCAGTATATGTTATAATTCCATAACCGCGTATTTGTTTGGGGTTATAAAATACTGTAGGGTTTGGGACTTCTTACATCGATCACCTTTATTAGTTAATAATACATTAGCAGGGTATTCGCGCGTTGCAGCGACGGATGCCCTGTGATTAAAATTCACACGCCAATAAAATAACAATGATGACCTGATTAAGCGGAGAAAAATAAAAAAAATGAATTTAGCATACCCGATTAACCCGTTTTTACCGGTTTCGACCGGTCCTCTTCGTTTCATTTTCGAAAACCATATGTACCATTATCTTGTTAGCATATAAATTGTATCACGCTTTGTGTGTTTTATTAGTTTGTACAATGTTTATAATAACACGTGTTTTTCATTTTATGAGTGTTTTAAAAATAAAATTAACTAATGTTTTTATTAGTTTATACTTGTAAGATATGCATGCATTGATGAAATAAATATTGTACATTTTCCTTTGATAAATATATATTTGTTACTCCCTCCGTGTCAAAATTATAGTCCACCGACAAAAAACATGCAGTTTAAGAAAAGCATCAACATTACAACTTTCTCTCTCTTACTTTTTGCACAATGACACTTTTAGCCTTAACCAATTAATTTATAACTTCTTTAAAGTTTGTAATTATTACATCAAGTGAGGATGATATGGTAAACTTAATCTAATTTTCCTATCTACTTTTGGAAGTGGACAATTAATTTGGGACAAACAAAAAAATGAAACTTGAACTATAATTTTGAGACGGAGGGAGTAGATAGTTGGTTGGTTGGTTGTACAATATGCTTCAATAGTTGGATTACTTAATTTTTTTGGCATTAAATAACTTAGTTGTGATGAAAGATTGCATTAAAGGTTATACAATATATTTATTAGTTGGATTACTTAAGTTTTTAGCATTAAATGAAGAAAGAGAGTCTAATATGTAATATTATATAGGAAACATTACACGGATCGTCCCTGTGGTTTACCCAGAAATCATGTTTCGTCCCTATTTGATTTTAATTACACTGATGGTCCCTATTTTATCAAACATGTTTCACTGATAGTCCCTATTCTGGAAAATAGGGACTATCCGTGTAACAAATTTCAAACAAACTAATTACACAGTTAGTCCCTATTTTTGAAAAATAGGGACCATCAGTGTAATTAGTTTGAAAATTAGGGACCATCAGTGTAATTAAAATCAAATAGGGACGAAACATGATTTCTGGGTAAACCACATGGACGATCCGTGTAATTTTTCCTATTATATATAGTGTAGATAACCTTTGCATAGTGAACTTATTACTTCATATACATCTAAATTAAGTATGTGTAGTTTATTCATCAAATGATGTCATATAGAGCACACCATTTTTCTTATGGTGTGTATTTGGTTAGCTTGACGTTTTCTTCATCGAATCATGTTTTTTCGTGATTCACTTTTATGTTTTATAAGTAAAGGAAAATGTCAATTATATATTCTTGAGATGATAAGAAAAAAAAGATGTATCCAACTTTTTTATGAAATCATGTTGCATAATATATAATTGATGTAAAATATAATAAAAAATGTCATGTGTGACACTTAACTTCTTTTATATACATTGTAATCAAGTTAGAAGTTGTGTTATATTGAACGAAATTTAGATTATATTATAAATTTGCAGAAGTTTAGGATATTTTTGACAATTTCTTTCAGTTCGCAAAATATAAAATAAAATTTTTATCCAAATTCCACGTTTTATAATGTCATACATATATGTGACGACACTAATTACATCATGTCACATTCCATTGGTATATGCTTTAATGCTTAAGGATTAAGTTTATAATATTTATTTAGATCCATCATTTTCTGTTTTAGGAACTGTTACAATCTTTGTCGCGTACAGAGGAAAATGGGAATATAACGGCGAAGAATGGTTCTTCAAAAATTCCACATGGGGGGGAATGTTGGATGTGCCCAAGCATATAACACTATCAGAGATAACTGACATCCTAAACAATAAATTTTTATCCGTCTATAAAAAGTTATATCGCTTAAAATTGGAGGTCCATTACAGGACTGGATCTCCTTGGTTTCCTATCATTGAAATTCGAAATGATCAAGATCTCTCGCAATTCATCTCAGAAACATCAAAAACAAAAGTTCCTTTATGTGTCACCCTGTTAGATCAAGATTATGTCCCAGATTTTGATGAAGAAGAAAGACGAAAAGGTAATTTTTCGAAAGATCCTTTGATAATATTAAACATAGATCTCATGATATATATGTTCGTAAACAATATCATGCTAAATGATCACTAGTCAGTCATATCAAAGTTAGTAAGAAAAATGAAATGTTCATTTTTATGATGTACACGTAGACCGTAAGAACTACTTTTAGTACTCATTTTGCGGTTAAACTAAATACCATCATTAGCAATAATAATAACGTCATTGTTTCTTCAGATGGCACAATAGAGAAGAGACTACTCAGAGCTATTCAGAGGGACGGCTGGGTGAAAGCCCGGGAAATAGTTAATAATATAGAGGAAGTTACATGGACTTCTAAATTAGATGATGAAGATAATACAGCATTTCATTTTGCTGTCGGTGAATTTAATGATAATGAGGTTGTTAGGGATATCGTAAATGTACTACAATCAAACCCCGAGTTACTTGAAACCACTGTAAATGATGATGGAATGAACCCAGTGCACACTGCTGCACTTTTTGGCAACACAAAAGCTTTGAAGATAATGTTAGACTTTAACCGAAAATGTTTATTCATTCCTTGTAAATATGGCCAGGATTTAGCGATCAATTACGCTTTTGAGATTCCAGCCATAGAAACCTTTCAATATTTGTTCAAGCAAATGAAAAGTGATAAAGTGGAATATGATATATTCTTAAAAGGCAAGTCCGGTCTTCAGCTTTTGAGTCAAGTAATTGATACAGGATCAATTGGTATGTGCGCTTTCTAACTCAGCTTCAAACATATTAAAAATAATTTGATAACATACTTATAGCTGCTAACATCTCAACGTACCCAACATCAAAAAAATTAACCTCGTGGAACATTTGAAAATGATATATTAGATGACATTATTAATTTGTTGCCTAGTTATGTTATATATACTTAAGAAATTTATTGTTGGATCGAACTTTCTAACTTGGAATCAAAATATACCAGAAATAAACTTGCTATTAATCTTGCTATAATTTACAGAATATGTCATTCATACTGATGATTTTCACATCATGCTTTGTTCTTACAAA
>BQNB010131567.1:0-18763 GCA_026074375.1 Tanacetum coccineum
AGATTAGAATTTTAACTAGATAAAGAAAATATCAATAAAATGACCATAGATATTTTCAAAATCTACATGTATGGTCAATAAATGAAATTACAAAATTGATTGAAAAGGACGAAAATAATAATCATCGAATTGCAACTCACACTTGTGTTGGCGATGTTTTGTTGAGTCTAAATGTTCATAAATGATTGTGTTAATAGTAATGCTCAAACTCATGCTAAAAGATAACACACTCCTAGTAGGATCGACTACGTTGAAATTCCATCGGGAAATTCATGACAAGTTGCACGATTCACTCAAAACTTGGACGTCGACTCCGAAAATTATATCACATACTCCTAATAGTTAATATAACATACTTCAATTGCCAAAAACACAACACCTTATCTCAATTTGCTTTAAAATCAACTATGTCCATATTTGTGGACACTTGCGGATTACTGATCCACCATTAGGAAGATCCGTCCCAGTTTAGGTAGATCCGTGAGTCTTAGAACTCGGGTAAATACCAGTTTTTAAACAAAATTTGACCACAAATACTATTATCCAAACACACCCATGAACCAAACACTAAAACCCTCCATACTTAATCATAATTATAGATAATTAGAGCAATTAATCATAAAGATCATCAACAAATCATCAATCTAAGACTACTATTGTAAGTGATTTCATCTTATTTTCTTCTTAATTTTGTGTCTAGGGGTTTTGTTAGCCTTAAAATATGTCGACTTATACGGAATTACATTAGATTACTATTTGTTATATACGCAAGGACTAGAAAGGTCAATATAGGATAGTAGGCGTATATATACCTCTCCATACTTCCATGGAGGGGTGGAGGATTCATATTGTATCTCATAAGTGTATGTTTTTCTCTCTCTAGAAAACACACACACTCTTTCCTTTCTCTCTTTACAATTTTAATAATATGGCTACTTATTTGTTTAATCCTCCCCGGCCTCCGGATCGTTAGTTTTAGGCTAGAATCTTTATGGGTAACAAGTGGCATCAGAGCCTAGGAGCAATTCGTGTTTGTGGTTTGCTTATTTCATGGTGTTCGTGGTTCTTTAGCTTATTTTGAGCTTATATTGAGCTTATTAGCTCACGGTTTGGTTTGGTTTAGCCCACTTGTCATTAAGCTTCAAGCTTTTAACTTCTTTTTGTTCTAAGCTTAGTTTTCTTTGATTTTGTGGCTTATTAGGTGTTATAAGCTCACAGTTTTAACTTATTTTCATTTAAGCTTATTTAAGGTTTTTGCTTATTTGATTTGTGAAAGCATGGTACTTTCCGTGTTACTAGATGTCCTAGCTTATTACCTTGCATTTTTGTGGATTATTTAGTGGTCTAATAGCTTATTTCTTGCTTATTCGAGTATATTTGAAGCTTATTTCATGTTTAAGATTCATAGTAGCGGTTTGATAGAGGCTAATACTACTTTTTTTGTTTGTTAGTCGAAAGTTTAAATACAAACAAAAGTTAGTACTGCAGTGGTTTAAGATGTGGTCCCAAACTCGTCCTTTTCTGCCAGCGGTTTGTCACTTATAGGTGGCGGTTTGGTAAAAACCGTAGCGGTTTGCCACATGTGACTTAGCGGTTTAGTTCTTTTCTTGGTCTGCCTAGACAAACCGCTACCAATTTGGAAACTAGGTAGCGGTTTGATATAAAACAGGCGGCCGTTTAATGGTGTGTTCTAGGCAGCGGTTTGAACTTTACAATGCCAACGGTTTCCTAATGTTAATATGCCAGCGGTTTGGTTACTTGATTTAGCCAGCGGTTTGATTAGGCATCTGGCAGCGGTTTGCTTTTAAACTGTGCTAGCGGTTTACTGGTTTCTTAATCCAGTGGTTTACCATTTTTTCTGCCAGCGGTTTGTCCTTATTTAAGGCAGCGGTTTGCCATATTTTGGCCAGCGGTTTGGCTATAAAAACTAGCAGCGGTTTGTCTTCATTTTTTTGCCAGCGATTTGGCACACTTAAGGGCGGCGGTTTGGCAGTTTTAAGGACTTAGGACTTATTTTCAACTTTATTCAATTCATGAACAACAAACACCAAAGCAAACACAACACTTAATCCTAAAACGATCATTAAAGATTTACAAAAATGTCAAAACGGCTATAGATTTGGATTTTAATGTCAAGTGATCATGAAGTTTGTCTAGTATCCCTTATTTGACATTGAAGTGAGTTTCACGAAGGCGTCTACTTATTTCATCAACGAGACTTCCTTCTATTTTCTACCCCTTTTCTTTTAAACCCAATCTATCGATTGATGACTTGCATGAACATATACGGTTTATGATTGAGGCTTGGATTATCTAGTTATACCCGATGTAAGGAGTTACATTGTTGTACTCACGGGTTATAGCTATCACTTAAAGGAGTCACGTTGTAGTGCTCAGTGACACATGCATATGCAGATGTGGATATTTTCAAGAGGTGTTGTACTTTTCATATACTTTGTGATTGGGTATAGGGTACTTAGAGGCTTTCTTCTGCACCGTTCTTTAATAAAAAACAGTGCAAGATTAAGTAACAAATTTAGGGGATTTTACTTCATTTTCAAGTTTTTTATATCGGGTTTACTTCACCAAGTGGTCACAGCAATTGCGGACAGAATACGAGGTTGGTAAGTTAGCCAGAGAGTTTAAAGGTTGAGATATGATCAGCAATTCTCACGGGATATTTGAAGCTACAGAACGTTAATGGTACTTCACAGTCTAATCAAAATCCTTCGATGTTCTTCAATGTCTTTCATTACTTTTCAAGATTGTTGCTTATGACAAGAACTTCTCGAGTATATGGTCGTACACGCCAATGATGCTTCCGAGAGTTCGAAACCATCATGGGGGAATACGTGTACATTGATACTTTGATGTTATCAGGTCAACTTCCAGGGGAAGTATTATATACTACTTTACTTAGTATGGTGTGTGAAGTATTCTACATACGTGAGAAGATTTATTGCTGATTTCTCGCATGTACCCCCAAACAGATATTCACCAAATGTTGGGATTCTTGATTTGATGAGACAAAATAAATAAAAGAATAAAACAAAAAGACTTAAATAATGCAAATGAAGAATTCTTCAAAAGATGGAAGATTTGAAATAGTCAAAAGAGCTCCTTTTGCAAGATAGAAGATATCAGAAGATCAAGTTGTAATATTTAAACGATTTATTGTCCTTATACTTATCTTTATGTAAGCCTTGAAATCTCTCTATATAAAGAGATTCATAGGCGTTTGGTATAGATATCCAGAAAACTAGAGCTCACAATGAGAGTTTAGAAAAGCGTGTGTGTGTACACGTTTAGTTAGTTAGTATAGATTAATAGTTAGTTAGTAGCCCCAAGTTATAAAGTTGGGGGAAAGGTGGAAACATATGAAATAAAGAAAAACCTTGAAAATAACTTTGATTCATGTTTATTATTCCGCTGTGCAATTTATCAATCATTGTTATTATATCCTAGATGATTCTTAATAACGTTCTCACAATTGTATCAAGCATGCTGGCTCGTGAATATCTAAGGAACTATAAGTTTTTGGTATTGTGTTCTTGGTGAAAAAGAAGAGACGAATCTGTTTTTTGGTGTATTGGTGATTTTGGTGAAGTTAGGGTTTTTGCGACACTAAAAAGTGTCGTCTTTATACTAAAAAGGACGACTATGATTATTTTTGGTGCAAGTCGTGTTGGTGAAAACTAGGGTTTTTCATTAAACCCTAATCTGGTCATGAAGATTGATTCGTCCTTGGTTCAACGAAGTACGGATATGATTGGTTTGTGAACAAAAGAACGAGACGAATCGCTAATCGTTTCTTGGTGTTAAGAAGAAGCTCGTTTATTGGTATGAAGAAAAAGGTGGCAGGATTTTGATCTTGATTCGATTTTGTACTGCTTACATTGATTATTAAAGCTGCTTGGACTTGAAGGTATATTAGTGCTGCTTATGTACATGTTTCTGCTGTCAATGAATATAAGAAAGGTTAATACTGCCAAAGAAGACTTTAAGTACTCCATAAAGAGAAGTTAATATTGCTAGTATAATTTTAGTACTGCTCGTTGAAAGTTTATACTGCCAGTTGGATATTAGTACTGCTAGGCTTACAAGTTAATATTGCTGCTTATGTGAACTTAATACTGCCAATTCAACTTAATGCTGCTACAAGAACGAGTCAATACTGCTGATTGATCGAAACAAGTAATATAAGGCTACAAGCTTTGATTAGTAACTGCCAGTTTTGAGTAAAAACTACTGCCATGGTAAAAGGAAGTTGTTTAGTACTTTCGCTAGCGTTAAAAAGCAATGAGGTAATAACTGCTCGGCGCTATGTTAATTACTGCTGGGCTATGTCCGATGTTGGACAACAGATGCTTTTAGATCTCGGATATAACTATTTTTAACGACATTTTATTCTTAATTATTTATGGCTCGTTTTGGATTTATTGAAGAGGTGATTACGAAGACAATTGAATATTGCTTATTTGATGTTGTAGTTGAGTTTCACAGATGCGTGTTCTTATCATTATCTTAAAGTGTGTGCTACACTTTAAAGATAACTTGATTCTGCTAAATAGTGTTTGACTTAAGACTTAAAGAAATTAGCAATGTGAAGTTTTCTTACGATGCTCAATGCTCACATTCGCTATCACTTAAAGGAGTTACGTTATTGTGCTCAGTGTCTCATTTTATAGGATAAATGAGGATTCTTTCAAGAGGTTGCGGTCTACTTATACTTTTGTGATTTGTAGTATGAGTTCGACGTCATGTGGATAGTGCAAGACATAAGATCACAAGGTTTGAGAGATTCTACTATCTTCATCAAATTTCGTTATACTCATTTTCCTTCATCAGTAATCACTCCATAGAACTACAGAGTTTTGAGATTCCAGAGATGTAAACATATTTGGTTTCAGGGGAAGTTTATTGATTAAATGTTTAACCATCTACATGCACCACTTGAGGGGGAAAAGTGTTTCGTTACTACTAGAGGCATTTAAACCCTACCAGCTAGTTTTATGTTCTCTACTCTCAGAGTCATTTTTCTTATTATGCTTCATGGCGGGTATTTTGAGTCATTAGAAGGAAGAATTGGTAGTGTAGTATATGGTTTGTAGCTGTTATGATCCAAGTTGCATATCTACAGAAGACCCCTATTAGATGATTACAAAAAGGGAAAGAAGATTACAGGTTTATTGATTTGCAGCTTATTACGTTGTGGTGGCATGTTCAAGGAGAGCTTAAGTCAAGGGAAAGCATTAAAGAAATTTGGTTTTCATTTAGAGAGATGGATTACACTTACTTCTCTATTTTAATGGAAGTTCGTACGCGACTTTGTTTGTTTTGTCATCATCAAATAGGGGAAGATTGTTGGGATTCTTGATTTGATGAGACAAAATGAATAAAAGAATGAAACAAAAAGACTTAAATGCAAAAGAAGAATTCTTCAAAAGATGGGAGATTTTGAAGATTTCAAATGATCTCCTTAAAAAGATATAGATATCAAAGATCAAGTTTAATATTAAATGAATTTATTGTCTTATACTTATCTTCTTATGTAAGCCTTAAAATCTCTCTATATAAAGGGATTCATAGGCGTCTAGATATCCAAAAAACTAGAGCTCACAATGAGAGTCTAGAAAAGTGTGTGTATGTACACATTTAGTTAGTTAGTATAGATTAATAGTTAGCTAGTAGCCCCAAGTTATAGAGTTAGGGGAAAGGTGGAAACATATGAAATAAAGAAAAACCTTGAAAATAACTTTGATTCATGTTTATTATTCCGCTGTGCAATTTATCAATCATTGTTATTATATGCTAGATGAGTCTTAATAACGATCTTCACAACCAAGACCAAATGTCATGATATAGTACAGTTGCAGTAATTAGTTGGTGTGGTTAGCTTGATTCTTCTATAAATTTTCATTGTGCACTTTAAATGTTAATGTTAGAAGATCATTCGAACTACATTAAAGTTTCAAAATCTGCTTAAGATACGGATGTTGGTTTGGGGGAGCTGATTCAGAAACTCTGCCAAAAAGGAGTATATGAAGAAAGCTTTTCAATACATGCTGCATGAATTAAGGGAAGTTAATCCAAGTCATGTATACTACAATGGTTCCAGATCAAGTAAGGACACAAAAGATCCAAGCCGGAGTACAAGTATCAAGACTAGAAGACAAAGACGTCATCTTCAACACTAGAAGCACTTTGGAAGTCTTTATTTGTACTTGATAGGAACATTGTAAGTAATTCTGTATGTCCACATATTGGGGGAAGATTGTTAGCCCTAAAATATGTCGACTTATACGGAATTACATTAGATTACTATTTGTTATATACACAAGGACTAGAAACGTTAATATAGGATAGTAGGCATATATATACCCCTCCATACTTCCATGGAGGGGTGGAGGATTCATATTGTATCTCATAAGTGTGTGTTGTTTCTCTCTTTAGAAAATACACACACTCTTTCCTTTCTCTCTCTATAATCTTAATAATATGGCTAGTTATTTGTTTAATCCTCCCTGACCTCCGGATCGTTAGTTTTAGGCTAGAATCTTTATGGGTAACAGTTTTGATTTTGACTAAATTAAATAATTTGGAGATTTTGATTTTTCAAACAATTTTTGCACAATTAGAACTAAGATATAGCCATGTCTAACTACTATAATACTCATAAAGCATAATTGAAGTGATTCGCCAAAAATCCCAAGTTATGACTTTTTAATAAAACCTCACTTCTAGGAACTTTTCAAAACAAGGATTGTTTAACTACATTGTTAATACAACGCAAAAACATTTTATTCATGTATTAGGTCTTATGAATGTATATACGAGGTGCTTAATTCATAAGCATCTATTGTTTAATTCGTATAGAGCAATATCAAACATAGGTTGTGCATTAAGGTTTGCTTATTACTAGCATTATCGATATTTTTCTTTTGTTTGAGTCAAGCAAACTGCACACCCACATCAAGTCCATAAAGACACACACTTATAAATAGCATTATACTTTATTTAGAATATTCTCTCATTAAAATCACTATAAATCACGTAGGTACCCAAATGACAAGCGAATACCAACAAGACTATAAGAAAACCCGTGCTTATGCTCTAAAAATTTGCAATGATCCCAACATGTCCAATGAACTTAGGGATAACTATAGGACTTTAGAGAGTATATATGTTCATGAAGGAAGAACCATTGACCCATACTTCTATAATGACCTTAGTGATGACTCAATGACTAAGTTTACCGCTATAGGTTTTGATTGCTTGCTTTCTTTAGATGAGCAAATTTGTCCTAGGTTCATCTATGAATTTTACAAAACTCTTAGGCTAGAAAGAGACTCCAACAAACATTTCTCAATCCAATTCATCATCAACAATCATCATTTCACCATCTTCCTTGCTCAATTTGCTGAGCTTACCTATCTTCCTAATCAAGGCAGTTGCATTTACTCCGATGCATAGGGTCTTGATGAACTTGAGAAAACCCTTGAGCAAACTGAACGTTACAACTTACGCCTTCTGGCTATTGATGATATCCGAAACCTAATCCATCGAAGAACTGCTCATGAAAAGGTAGACAAAAAGGGAAACATCATCCACAAATTTCCAAACCAAATCGAAATAAATGAGCTTTTTGATCACCTTAGACCTTGTGAACTAGTCATTAGGGAAAACGTCTATTCCGCCATAGGAAATAGAAACCACACTCAAGCAGTTATTGCCTTGATGCTGTATTGCTTAGAAAACGGACAACCCTTCAATCTTGCCTACTTCATCATCAGGAGGATGTACTTCTTTAGAGACCAAAAAGACAAAGTTCTACCTTATGGCATGATCCTAACTCGTCTCTTTAAGAGTCTTAAAGCAAATATGGCAGAACACCCATTTGATGAATGTTATAAACTTGTCCCTAGGAAATTGTCCTCCCTTAAGGCAAAACAACCCAAAAAGCCTCATCCTAAAAGAGCTAGGAATGTAGGGAAGTCAAAACCTACCTAACTGTCCACCTCATCCTTAGCCGACTCACCACCCTTGGATAATGGAGACTTACCTAGTACTAAGCTTTCTCCTAGGTCTTATAATAGGGCTCTTAAGGATGATCCAAACATGTCCAAGGAACAAAGGAAGACAACAGGGATGTTTAAAAACTTGGGTAGAGCATTGCACAACTTTGTAAGGATATTGAAGAAGGGATGTCGTTGAAGGAAGATTTGTTTGTGAAACAATTTAAATGTTTAATTATTGTGTCTTTGTATTATTAACTTGACTTGAATCTGCATGCTTAAACTGTATGGTTGAAACTACGTACTCTCTTTACCTTGCTATGCTTTATGGATATTTTATCATGTTGATGTTATTTGGTAGTAGATAATGTTGTTTTCATGATAATTTGTTTTGAGTTTTGGGTACAAAATGCAGTTCTGGTTAATTTTATTGAAGCCTGCGACCAATGGATCCACCATATGGTAGATCCGTACGTTATTTTGGTAGATCCGTGGCTTACCAGTCTATGCATCAAAATTTGAATTTTCTTGATTTTTAACTTTTTCTACTTTATCTTATAACCATGCTATATGATACTATGTGGGATCTTAAACCTTAGGATATAACATGTTTTGCATATAATCCAAGAACCATTATACAAAACACTTCACCACTTTCACCTTATAATCATGACCCTCAAACACCAATTTCTTCAGACCTTCTCCACATTTCTCATATACAACCTTACTAGTTCATCACCATGGCTAGTTCATCTAAAACAAATTCACCAAACTTCAAAAAAAACCACAAGAATGAGTGTCAAGTGTCCAACCTATGTCAATCTCACATCCTCAAGTGAGGAACAACCAAAAGAGAGAACTCCTTACCACCTCCTAGAAAGAAATCCCTCTCACCACCACAAGCTCCATCAAAATCCATTTCTAGCAAGAGCACACACTACACCTCATTATCATCACCAAGTGAGTCTCCAACACCAACTCACGTTGCACCCCCACCTAAACTTTACTTTGTCATTCCGATAAAACAAAAACCTCAAGAACTTCCTCCACTACAAATGTCACCCAATAACCCTTATGGGTCAACGATGGATAATTGGCCACCGGGCCCCTTTAATCCATCTCCACCACCACGTGTCTCACGATCACCTCCCGAATTTCCAAATCTGCCACCCAAATTTAAACCACTACCATCAACCCAACCATTGTTTGTTAACATTAACAACAATACACCTCACCTCCTCAACAATACACCTCTACTTAAAAACATTTACCATCCTCCATCAAATCTTGGAAATTAAGATTATCCTAATCCTCCAAACATCTTGGATTTTGTTAATCCAAATGACATGCCTCACCTCCACAACATGTTTTGTCAGTGTTGTAGCACTACAATGCATGAAATCCAAATGCTCCGAAACTGTGTCAACTATATGTTCTCATACATTTGACACCACATCGGCTCTTCTTCAAACCCACCTTACTTCTCGCATTATCCGCATGGAAATCTCACTTCAACCCTCAGATTATATAGAAAATGATATTTATCCTAAGATTTAGGATTTTTAATTGTTCTAGTTTCTTGTATTATAGGCTTTAATGCAAAGTTTTATGTTTTATTCCTTTTTTGTTTATTTTTTTATGTAAATTGGATTTAACATTCTTTCTATTGTTGTAATGTTTATGATGTTTAAAGTTTCTTGTATTATAGGCTTTAATGCAAAGTTTTATGTTTTATTCCGTATAATGGATTTAACATTATTTCCTTTTGTTGTGTTGATGATGGATGTTTATTGCGTAAAATGTATATGTGTGCATATGTGGTTGTCATATATATTCGCTTGTCTACTACTTTGTTTTGTAGCACGCATCCATAGCTCGATTCCTTGGTGCCCTAAGCGAAGGGGAGCATACACCAAGGGGGAGAACTTGCAATAGTGTCTTTATTTTTTACTTTGCATTCGTAACTAAGTCACTTAGCATTCGTCAAATCAAGACATGCAAGGAAGGCCTCTACAACGCTTTTTTGCTTCAACAAAAAGGGGGAGAAGAAATGTAAACTCATCTACTAAATACTTATTTAGTAACTTTTAAATAAGCATGAGTTTATATTTTTTCATCATCAAAAGAGGGAGATTGTTAATAAAAATATTCACGCAAAAACAATATTTATATTTAATGATCTTCATGTTTTGATAATAACAAATATAATGTCATACTACGTAAAAGTTTACGTAAACAAGTTATTTAGTCGAAAGTTTACTTGACGACGACAAATCACTTAAGGTATGAATATGGCATTATTAAACATAGTTAATGATCAAAGAAAAATATTATCATTTGCATAAACCTTTTCTAATCAAATGATTTAAGTTAACACATGATTAATTATAAGCTAGTTATATTAATCATGTAAGACAAAATAAGATTAACCATAAGTGGAAACAATCTTTCCAAATCTTTCTAAATCTTCCCAAATCTAGAAAATCTTTCCTTATTGGTGATAAGAAATATTTTGTTCTAGAAGAATCTAATAAACTAGTTTTATTAAGTACAAAACAATATTTTGTATAGATTTGGGGTTAATCACAAAATGACAAATGTTGTCCCAGCTCCACCCACGGATCCACCTAATACAAGGGACGGATCCAGCTTATGGTGGATCTGTGAGTCGCACGGACCAGCTGTCTGGGACAGATTTGAATTTCAAAGGCTTGCCTATAAATAGCAACTTTAAGTCTTCATTTTTAACAACTCTTGATAAATATTTTTCACATACATCTTTTATCTCTTATATTCTTTGATCATTATACTTCTTACATAATCCATTACAAATGATTAATTCATTCCACTCTTTAGTGAAGAGCACTTACGAAGACGTCAAGCTTCAAGTGTTAATAGTTTAGTTGTGTCATCACGTTTGTGATAATCATTCATCTTGTATATCTTGTGTTGTGTGTTGTGTATATCATATGTGTATGATAGGTTAGTATTTAGGCCACAAAATACATAGTGTCTTAGATTGGTTCTATCTCGAAGTAAAAATCGGTATTTAGCTTAGTACCAGAAAAAGTGTAAGCGATGTGTATGGTTTTCTCTGCCTAAAAGGAGCTTGTTGACATAGTGAAGATAACTCTCAAGTTGGGTACTTAGGGAGTGGAGTAGGGCGAAGAGGAGCTTCGTAGCCGAACCACTATAAATCATTATGTCATCAGCTTGATCTTTCTTATCTTTAGTTGTTCATATTTCATAGAATACTTATTTACTTAGTGCATCGCTATCATATACACTTGTGTATATCTATTGAGTTCACATAAGTCGACAATCTAAGTTTTATTTTAAAATGGTAAAAACTATTCAACCCCCCTTCTAGTTTTCACATCTGTGAACCATGGTGTGTCTTTGGCACTAATTTCCATAAGAGTTTCGTCAGAAAAGTTATCGTCAATTTCATCGTCGTTATCACTTGTCTCATCATTTTCAATTCGTGATAAGTGGTCGGCGGCTACATTTTTGGTACCTTTTTTATCTTTTATTTCTATATCAAATTCTTATAATAACAATATCCAACGTATGAGACATGGTTTATCATCTTTCTTTTTGAAGAGGTGTCTTAAAGCTGGGTGATCGGTGTAGACAATAGTTTTGGATAACACCAGATAGGGTCGGAATTTATCAAATGCAAAGACTACAACCATAAGTTCTTTTTCTATAACTATATAGTTTTGCTGAGCTGCATTGAGAGTTTTGCTTGCAAAATAGATTGGGTGGAAGTGTTTTCAATCTTTTTGTCCTAAGACTGCTCCAACCGCGAATTCGCTTACATCACACATTATCCGATTCGGGCTCATGATTACAGGAGTGCATGTGAGTTTTTATTTTAAAGAATCGAATGCTTTATGACATTCATCATTGAATTTGAATGGAGTATCTTTTTCAAGCAATTTCATTAAAGGACGGGCTATTTTTGAAAAGTCTTTTATGAAACGTCGGTTGAAACCAGCATGTCCCAATAAACTTCTAATGACTTTAACATTAGTGGGGGGTGGAAGTTTAGAGATTATGTCGATTTTGGCTTTGTCAACTTTAAGGCCTGCTCCAGACACTTTGTAACCAAGAATGATTCCTTCTTTAACCATGAAGTGACATTTTTCCCAATTAAGAACAAGATTTGCATCCTTACAACGTTAAAGCATTTTATCGAGATTGTTTAGACAGTTATCGAAGGAGTTTCCAAAAAGGGAGAAGTCATCCATGAATAATTCTACAGATTCTTCAATCATGTCATGAAAGATAGCCAACATACACCTTTGAAAAGTAGCGGGGGCATTGCATAGGCCAAAAGGCATTCGCCTGTAAGCGTATGTTCTGAAAGGGCATGTGAAAGTAGTTTTTTCTTGATCCATAGGGTCGATTGGTATTTGTAAATATCCAAAAAAAAAACCATTAAGGAAACAGAAGTATTTATTTCTTGCGAGTCTTTCTAGCATTTGACCCATGAATGGCAACGGAAAGTGATCTTTTGCTGTTGTTTCATTGAGTTTACGATAGTCAATACAAACTTGCCAACCCGTAACGGTTCTTGTTGGGACAAGTTTGTTTTTTCCGTTTGTAACTACTGTGATACCACCTTTCTTTGGTACACAGCGGATGGGGCTTACCCAAGGGCTATCGGCGATTGGATATATAGTACCCCTATCGAGGAGTTTTACTATTTCTTTTTAACATCTTTTTTGCATATTTGGATTTAATCTTCTTTGTTTTTAAACAACTGGTTTTTTGTCTTCTAAAAGTTGAATTTTATGTTTACAGAAAGATGTACAGACACCAGGAATGTCTATTGTTTTCCAAGCAAAGGCTTGCTTGTGTCTTTTGAGAACAGAGACTAACTTATTTTTATTTTGTTCGGAAAGTTGAGGTGATATGATCACAGGAAGAAAAGAGGGTTCTTCCAAGAATGTGTATTCTAAGTGATCAGGAAGAGGTTTTAATTCAAGATCCATAGGAGGTTCATCAAGAGATTTCTTGATTTTATAATTAGCATCGAAGGTGATTTTTTCGAAGGGTATATCTTCATCGGATTCTGATTCAGTATTTTCTTTGATATTCATAGCAATGAATTCATCAAATTCGGCTAAGATGTTATCTTCAAGAGGAGTTCCCTCGATGGAGTAAAGGATTTTACTACCTTCATCGATAAGAGCATTGAAATCTTCTTCTAAGATCCCATCAATGTCGTCAATGCTAAAACATGTATCATCATTAGAATAGGAATGTTTCATCGCAACATCGATAGAAAAGGTCAATCATTCCATGCCAACTCTAAGGTTGAGTTGTTTTTGTTTAACATGAATTACTACGTCTGCAGTGTGTAAGAAATGTCTTCCTTGGATAAGAGGAACTTTACTATCTTCCTCCATTTCGAGAATAACAAAATCCACGGGAAAAGTGAATTTACCAACTTTGACTAGCATATTTTCAGCTATTCCAATACGGTATTAGAAAGATCGGACCGCTAATTTTATGCTCATTTTAGTTGGTTTGAGAGTTTCGAGAGATAATTTTTCATATATATAATACGGCATAAGATTAATGCTAGCACCAAGATCGGCCAAGACGTTGCAAGAGAAGGTTTTGCTAAAAGTACAAGGGATAAGGAAACTTTTAGGGTCTCCGAGTTTGGGTGGAACCTTATTTTAGATGATAGCTAAACTTTCATCGCTAAGAAAAGCTAAAGAAATTTGTTCAAGCTTATGTTTGTTGCTAACGAGTTCTTTGAGAAATTTGCCATAATTCGGCATTCCTGCTAATACGTCAACAAGAGGTATGATGATTCGAATGGCTCGAATCATGTCGATGAAATTTTTGTATTGTGATTCCATTTTTTCTTTTCGAAGGCGTTGAGGATATGGGATTCTTGGTTTATATGGTTTAGGAGTAAGTGTTTCTTTGATTGGTTTTGGAGTTTGAGGTTGAGGTGTTGGTGTTGATTCTTTGTTTTCATCATCACTATCGAAATTTATAGGATTTTTGGAATCATTTTGATCTTGAGAATGATTAGGGTTGGTGGGTGGGTCATAGGATTTACCACTTCGTGTAAATACGGAATTTACATGCTCGTTTTGAGCTTGAGGTGGGGTGTATGGTTTAGGTGGATTACCTCGGGGGTTTGGTTGAGTGTTACTTGAAAGAGATGCAGAAGGTCGAGCAGATTGCTTGTCAGCAAGTCGGTCAAATTTTGCTTCTAAGTTTTAGATTAAGGCTGGATGGTTTTTGGTGGTTGTTTGTAGTTTGGTTTTAATTTCCATGAATGTTTCTTTAACAAAAGCGTTTATTGATTATTAAGATTTCATGAAATCGCTTAATTGTTTTTGGATATCATATTTATCATTGGTGTTTGATCAGTAATAGTCTCTATTGTAGTCATTTCTTCCGCTAGAATGCCAATTATCGTGATTCGAGTCTCGGTCATGATAATCATTGTAAAAATGTATACGTCGGAAGGTTTGCATGAATTTCTCCTCTTATTCGCGAGACATAGGTGTGTCATCATCGTTACAATTTGCGGTTGAGTGCTTACCTCTATAGTGATTACCTTTCGCACGAGATTGGATTTCTTTATACAGAGCATCCATTTTCATGGTCATGGCATCCATTCTTGGCATAATTTTGTCAGTATCAGAATTACTGTTGCCTTCATTAGCGAAAGCTATAGATTTCTTAAGAGAGGCTTTCGGTTTTTAATTTTTGGCCCATTAAAGTTTGAGTAAGAATTTTTCTTCGAGAAGTAGATAGGCTTGATTTGGTGTTTTGTAAAGGAAGATACCGCCAGCTGCAACGTTTAGAGCTTTTTGGGTTGTTTCGTTAAGGCCGTGATAAAAGATTTTGATAATATTACCTTTGGTTAAATTGTGTTGTGGCAATTTCTGGGCATTTCTTTCATACGAAACCATGCATCGGTTAGAGTTTCATGATCATGTTGGGAAAATGCTCAGATTTCTCCAAGAAGTCGATCGAATAGAGCTAGGGGAAAGAATCGTCTTATAAAGGCGGTTCGAAGTTCGTCCCGTGTTTCAATAGTTCATTCGTTGAGTTCATCCAACCAAGTTTTTGCTTTACCCGTTAGTGATAAGGGAAACATCGTTAATCGAATGGCTTCATTTTCGGTTTCTTCGTATTTGAACATATCACATACACAGAGAAATTCATGAACGTGTTTGTGAGGATCAGTTTCAATTCTACCATCGAATTGGTTCCTGTAGGATATTGGATATCATAACACAAAGGTAAGATTAGGGGTTGGCCGATTATATGTAGTGAGAGAACTAGTGAGAGAAAAACACCTTAAGTGTATGTTTGATAAAATGAACAACCAACCTCTTTCCATGTGGAAAGAGCCTTATATAGTGAATTACATGCCCTAAAAAATAGGCTATGGTATGGGCTTACATGTGAGTAAAGACCCGGCCCAATACCATAAGTCATACGCTTACATTAGGAGTACGAGCTATGATATTCTAGACAATACACGGGGTGACCGAGTCTTTTTCATGAACCTAACAATCTTCCCCTAAGGGAGGTCACCCCTGAAAGTACAATATGAATCCTAGCATTCTAAGTCTTGAACTTTTTGACTTCAACTCGTAATCTTTGATTCTTCATTCTTTGATCTCTTTGTACATAATGTAGTGATCTTTGAGCTTAGTTCCTTTGACTTGTGTGGTCTTTGAGCTTTCTTTGAGATCATCAGCCACAACAAATCTCTTAATTATCCTTGTAGTGAAGTATTGCCTCCATGTAATGTTGTGACCTTCGGACAGGCATGCTCACACTTTTCTATATCATGATAGTAAGCATCGGAGCTAGGAAAGCTATGTTATAGGTCATTCAGTGATCATGATGTCTTTAATTAAGGGTGGGAAGTATGAGCATGGGGTTGTGAATTGATGTGTTTCTGGCCAGCTGCTGCAACCGTCAGGATTCCTACAAATATATGTTAGTGCTAAACAAATGAAAGTGTCTTTGTTCACTTTCGTTGAATAAGGTTGCAAGAACCATGGTTCCCCGTTAATCAGTATAAATATTGCCTGTAATCAGGTAGAATTTCGAAGAATCTCCTTGACAGGGTTTCGCAGCTGCGCTAGCCGTTCTCAAACCAGAGCGTCTCAAAGTAGACAAAGCATGAAATGAGTGAACCAGTGGATTAAACCCTCTGATTAAAGAGAAATTGATTTAAAAATCAGTCGCGTGTCACTCATGAAAGAGTTTTTGTAACACGTCGAAAGTTTTAAAATATAAAATCAATTTTCATCTGAAACACTTTTGTTTTGAGAAATATACACAGTTAATGTGCTCGAAAAACAGTTGTTGAGCACATCGAACAGTTTTTCAAAAACTACACGTCAATTCACTGCCTGGAACAAGTTTGATTCATAAAGAATCGCACCATCGTTGCTTTCCATGTCACCTACCAAGAGCTTGTTTGATGTTGGCTCTAGAAGGATTTCCATCTTTATTGTGAGTACTTTCGTATCACTCGGATGTTCTGGCAATACCATGAGCATAATGCGTAGGACTCTTAAGATCTTACTTGTTATCACAGTGTGTGATGAACAATCATAGTTTGTATTAGTGTCCTGACGAGATTTATGGATGATCTCATGGCTCTAGACTTAATAGTGCATTTTTAGTTTTTAGTAGTCGGAGGCTGGAGCAGACTGCCACCTTTTCAATATCATTTAACTCGGAGTGAGAGAGACGATAGAAATGTATTGATCTCCGTGAGAAATGAAACAAGAATCCTTTGAGGGATCTTGAGTGGCTAGGGAGGGTTGTGCAGCGTATCACTGGGTCCATGATACTTGTCTTCAATGTCAGCAATCAACAATGTAATTTTGACAGCATATGTAGTGACCCGGTTTCTGCCTAATGTTTAAGGAGGGCTGCTTTCTTTTCACCCTTTATCTTAACATTTCTTTTTCATTCTTCAACCCCTTCAGTGCTTACCGAGACTTCATTACTAGTACCTTGTTGGGTATGTTCCAGTACTAGCTCCATCTCAGTCCGCACTATTCCCTTATTCTCACATTACTCCTTTTGTAATCATACCTAAGGACTTCTACACTAACTAGTGGATTGTCCCTGGGTAGATCCCTCCGGCTCTGGCGGGATCATGGGAACATGTACCTAACCATACCATCCTTATAACTCCGATAAAGTAAATACAGGTCGTCTTTTGGTAGTTGGGTGTTGTTTTTGTGTGGGGTGTTGTTTTTTGGGGTGGGGGTTTGTGGTGTGGGTGGGGGGGGGGGGGGGGGGGGTGTGGTTGTGTGGGGGGGGGGGGGGGGGGGGGGGGGTGGGGGGGGGGGGGGGGGGGGGGGGGGGGGGGGGGGGGTTCTCTTCGCCATAAAGACATTTAAAATTCAATCAAGTACGGGTGATATAAACATCAAAGCATTTGTACACGATTGTTTTGATTCATGAAACTACTCCCCCTCAACATGTGCGTCGATATTCGAAATTGTTTGGCACATGGAGGGAGGAGAACCTGCTTAAGTCTTAATAGATCACATTTTATCAGATTTAATATTTAAATCACATTCTCTCCCCTAATCAAAAATTTCAAACCTTTTGAGATTTAGGATCTCAATTGATTTAAATATGTTAGAAAATTTAGGAGAAAATGTGGTCTGATTAAATACACACTGATATTGGAACATATTAATGCTCCCCCTTAAATTACTAAGGGAATCTGTTAGTGTCAGGTATAAGAATTTTGAAGGATTTTGAGTTTAACAAAAAACTCATGAAAAATTTATACTCTGACACATAACACCTAAAGATACACTACTTAATAATGTACAAGATTACAATATATACCACACAAGAAGTACGAGAAGCTACAGAGAAGATGTCATCATTCGATTCTCTGTAGAAGTCTGTAGTCTCCTTCTCGTATTCTTCCACCAATAAAGCTTTCCAAGTTCCAAAAGATTCTCCTGAGCTTTAGCCGCTTCTTAATGGCAAACATGAACTGCTTGCACTTGATCACATCATTTGTGGTCCAAAACCTGGTATTCAGCCCCAGATTGTTCTTGTTAACCTTGAATTCCTTTACCCGATAGTCCAAAACTTCATCTATTTGTTGTAGTGTACCGTCACTGAACTTATGGATTTTGTTGAAGCGCATGAGCATCTGCATACCATACTTGTCTCTGAATAGTACGACTCTTGGAGAGTCAAGAATCTTGTAGTCGGGTATGAACTCAAGACCTAAAGCTTCCCAGCGAGGTTTGGTGAGGTTCAGCTGAGTCTGGTAACTCTTGATTCCGAGCTGGAAGTCTTCTACCCTTTTTCTGATAACTAGATTCCTGATCCATAAGTTGACAGCAGTAGAGAGAATCTTCTTGTCCCTTGGCGGTAGGTGGTTCAGGTGACAAATACAAGTCTTCAAAGTCACTTGGGTACAGATCCTTGAAGTCGTTTTCAGCAATAGTATATTCCTGATTATCTGCTCTTCGAAGGACTATCTGTTTCATGTAATCATACCTGTAAATCGAAAAGACATCAACGCCGATGACACTTAGGATTCTCATGTGAGTCCTGATAATAGCTCTTCGGTTGGTTTCTGCTGAGTGTCGGTCAATGTAGAATTCTGTCTCCTGAACCACCAGTGGGAGATACCATAAGTTGCAGAAATGTCATACATGCACTATGCTTCCATCCACATCTAATCTGGAACCATCTGTTCT
>BQNB010131568.1:0-18762 GCA_026074375.1 Tanacetum coccineum
AGTGGATGCCATGGATGTTGATAATGGTTAGTGTATGATGAGGAAGATGATGTGGTGGTGATGATCATTTGGAAGGGATTTATAGAAAGAAAATGCATTGAAAAAGGAATGAATTTGAACTAGTTTAGGTTATTCCAAATTGTGTTCGAGCATTCTAGGCAAAGATAGCCGAGACTAGGTAAAAGAGGGTCAAAAAGCAGGAAAAATACTGTTTTACCCGTGATTTACTAGGGCGGTCCCCTTAAAGATAAGGGGTTGCCCGTTATGAATTAAGGGGGCCACCCTCTGTTGGCTTCCATTTTTCATAGAAAATGATTTTTCTCAGAATATTTGTGAGAGTATTTATGTTTTGGTGGTTTATTTGCAGCAAACCCTATTGAGTTGTATGAGCACATTTAATCATATAGCATGTAATAAACACATCAAATCATGAAACCAAAGTAGCATAAATAGCTGATTAAATAAAACAACTAAAGGTTTAAACCATCATAGCAAGCAAGTACCTAAAGATAACCAACACATAAGTCTTTTCGAATACATCGGATAATCACCACACAAGTTGTTAAGAACATACACATAATCAAGTTAAAAATTATCTTAAACTACATTTAGCTATTTAGCTAACTTCACTCCTATGTCTTTACTTCTTCTTCTTGCTAAACAATCCTTTTAGTGCCTTTCCAAATGATTTAAACCATCCCCGCATCTCTTTATACATTTATTACGTTTAGTTGAGCAAGGTGGTTTGTCGTTCAAAGAGAGTTTCATCGGTTTGTTCGGAAGCGGAAGGCATTTGGTAGTTTTGGTATTCGAGTAGATTAAGGGAGTTAAGATAGGTGGTAGGAGATGGAGTACTTGCTCGAGAAGTTTCGACATCATCATCATCATCGTGTTGATGAGATGACGTGCCTTGATGATGAGAGGATGAAGAAGAGACGGAATGACGTGCCTTGCCACGATCACTTCGAGGTCGTCGAGTTTGTTTTAGGGCAAGAGGACGCATTACTCGCTCAACAATGTCATAGATGCCATTGTCAAGATGAGGATACGTTTCCATGACGTGTCGATAAAGACGAGTAAGAAACATGCCATACGGAAGATTTGCGGTTGGAGTAGCTCTAGCACATTGGATTCTTTTGACAAAGAAATAAGCAAGATTGTATTGTTCTTCGGCAACAACACAATACAACATGTGAGCAAGACAAGCGGGGAGACGGTCCCGATGTCCTCCTAGTCCGAACACATTCTCTCGAATGAGTTCTTCCCATTGCTTCATGTCGGGGCTTAGTTCTTTGGTGAGAATTTGATTTGGATTAAGAGATACCGTTTGGCTTTTAATGGTACGGTCTACCACGACACGTTCCAATTCAAGAAGTCGACGAATGTCGTCAGGAGTAGGAAGATCAGTGCAATATGGTCCCTCGGTTTCTTGAGAATACTCAAGAGATGCAAGGTCCCATTCGTTTGTAAAAACGGCTTGACCATTGTATGGAATTTTGAGGATTTGACCGAATTGAGCGAGAGTGAGAGTTATGAATTCGTGTTGAATCATAAAAGAAATAACAAGATAGCCATATTCATCGGTTTGTACCGTGACTTGACTATAGAAGTCTAGAATAAATCTCAGAACAATCGGTTCGTTGATTTGAAAGAGACAATTGAAGCGAATGTTAGTAAAGAGACGCTCAATATTGTTGGATTTGTAGTAGGCTTGATCAACAACACGGCCTTCGTGAATGTTGCGGTTTTCAATAGGTTTGTAGAATTGGGCAATAGTAGGGGAGATGCCGGGAATTTTGGATACTTTTGGGATGTAGGATTTAGTGAGAGATATATCGGTGGTAGTAGCTTTCGGCATTTTTGTCACCTAAACAAGATATCAACAAAATAAAAATGTTACAAAAGAAAATAATAAAGAAAATAAAGTGAAGTTTTTGAAAGAAAGACTCAAAGGAATCTCTTAAAGCAGCAATATGAAAACTTCACTACTCGAAGCTCAGAGATGCCTGATCAAGACTTTGATAGGCTTCAAAAGCTTATGAGTCAGTTGGAGCTTTTGGATGAAAAGCTTTCACAAAAAGATGTTAATCAAAAGTTATTAAGAAGTTTGTCACCTGAGTGGAACATACATGATGTTATGTGGAGGAATAAAGCGGATTTGGATACAATGAGCATGGATGATCTCTACAACAACCTCAAGGTGTATGAACCAGAAGGTAAAGGTATGTCTAGCTCAAGTTCAAGCACACAGAACATGGCTTTCTGTGTCCACTTAAATAACAAACACTTAGAAAGCACTAGAGAAGCTGTTTAATACTGCTCATGAAGTTTCTACTGCTAGCACTCAAGTTAATGCTGCTAACTCTACAAATATTGATAACTTAAGTGATGTTGTTATTTGTGCATTCTTTGCTAGTCAACCAAATAGTCCATAACTTGTAAATGAGGACTTGCAACAAATTCATCTGGATGACATGGAAGAGATGGATTTAAGATGGCAAATGGCCATGTTGACTATGAGTCCAAAGTAGACTGGTACAACTACCATAAGAGGGGACATTTTGCTAAGGAGTGTAGAGCTCCAAGAAATCAAGACAACAAGAACAAGGAAAGCTTAAGAAGGAGTGTGCCTGTGGAAACATCTACTTCTACAGCTTTGATGTCATGTGATGGTCTTGGTGGATATGATTGGTGTGATCAGGCAAAGGAAGGGCCTAATTATGCACTCATGGCTTTCTCATCTTCAAGTCTTGATTCAGATGTATCCAATGATTCTATTTGTTCAAAATCTTGTTTGGAAACTGTTGAACTTCTTAAATCTCAAAATGATCAACTATTAAAAGATTTAAAGAAATCTGAGTTAATGGTTATAGGTTATAAGACAGGTTTAGAGTCAGTGGAAGAAAAACATGAAGTTTATAAAGCAAATGAGTCTATTTATTTACAAGATATTAAGGGCTTAAAATTTAAAATTCATATAGGAGAAATAACTATTAGAGAGCTTAGGAAGAAGCTTGAAATAGTTCAAAAATAAAAAGATGGCATTCAACTTAATGTAGACAAATTTAAACATGCATCTAAAAGTTTAAACAAGCTCATAGAGTGTCAGATAGTTGACAATTGCAAGAAAGGTTTAGGCTATAAAAATTATAATGCAGTTCTACCTCCCTACACAGGAAATTTCATGCCTCCAACACCTGACTTATCTTTGACTGGTTTAGATGAGTTTGTTAATGAGTCTGTAGTTGAGAAATGTAAAGCTATGTCTAGTGAAGAAGAGCCTAAGGTAGTTTGGAAGTATGATGATGCCCCAGAACTTAAAAGGACATGGGTGTTAGATGATGAGGAAGAGGATGTGTCTCAGCCTAAAACTAAAAAGAAAACAATTAGGCATAGTATTGTTAAGAAAGAGTTTGTCAACTCTAATCAACAAGAAAAAACTCCTAGGAAAACTATTAAACAAGTTGAGCAATTTAGGCAAAACACTCACAGTCCAAGAGGCAATCAAAGAAATTAGAACAATGTGATGTCTCAAAAACTTGGAAGTAATTTTAAGATGTTTAATAAGGCCTTTTATGTGTGTGGAAGCTTTGATCATTTGCAGGTTGATTGCAATAACCATCAAAAAACAGTTTCAAAATCAAAGGATGGTAAAACCTGATTGGAACAATGCTCAAAGGGTGAATAATCAAAACTTTGCTAAAAAGACTCACCCCTATGCTAAAAAGAACTTAGTTCCAAGAGCAGTACTAATGAAGTCTGGTTTAGTATCAATTAATAATGCTAGACAAAATATTTCAAAAACAACAGTATTGGTTAATCCTGCTAGACAAGTTAATGTTGCTCACTCAAAAATAACAGTGAATGCTGCTAGACCAATGTCATATCTTCCTAAAACAGCACATTCAACTGTTAAGAGGCCAATTCATAAGAACACAGCATTTAAAAATAGTAATATTAATCAAAGGGTTAATACTGTTAGGGGAAAAAATTTAGTACAGCTAGGCCAAAAGCAGTAGTTAATGCTGTTATGGGAAATAATTTTAATGTTGTTAAGGCCTCATCTTGTTGGGTTTAGAAACCAAAGAATAAAGTTTTAGACCATGTTTCTAAACACAATAGTGCATCAATCACCCTAAAAAAGTTTGATTATATTGATACACAAGGCAGATCCAAGTCAATGATGGCTTGGGTCCCTAAAAGAAACTAATTTTCTTATCTAATGTGCAGAGCAATCCACAAATGGATTTATAGGATCAAGGAGTGATTGATAAGGGATGCTTAAGGCACATGACAGGGAACATGTCCTATCTTACAGACTGAAGAAATAGATGGAGGATATGTTGCTTTTGGAGAGAACCCCAAAGGAGGGAAAATCACAAGAAAATGTACCATTAAAACTGGTAATCTAGATTTTGAAAATATGTATTTTGTGAGAGAGTTAAAGTTTAATCTCTTTAGCGTCTCACAAATGTGTGATAAAAAGAATAGTGTTCTTTTTAATGACACTGAATGTATTGTTTTATCTCTAAACTTTAAGTTAATTGATGAAAGTCAAGTTTTACTTAGAGTTTCTAGAAAGAACAATATGTATAATGTTGATTTAAAGAACATAGTTCCTAAAGGAGGTTTAACTTGCCTTTTTGCTAAAGCCACATCTGATGAATCTAAACTTTGGCATAGAAGGTTAGGTCACTTAAATTTTAAAACCATGAATAAATTGGTTAAGGGAAATCTTGTAAGAGGTTTACCTTCCAAACTTTTTGAAAATGATCAAACCTATGTTGCTTGTCAAAAGGGAAAGCAGCACAGAGCCTCTTGAAGTCCAAAACAGAGAACTTAATCAGTCTTCCTTTATATTTGTTGCATATGGACTTGTTTGATCCAATATTTGTAAAAAGCCTTATGAAGAAAATGTATTGCCTAATTGTCATAAATGATTACAGTAGGTTCACATGGGTTTTCTTTCTAGCTAGTAAGGATGAGACTAGTGCCATTCTTAATTCCTTTATAACTGGGATTAGAATATCTAGTAGTTACAAGGTTAATTCGATAGAAGTTGATAATGGAATGAGTTCAAGAATAGAGAAGATGAATCAGTTTTGTTACAGATGAAGAGTATTTTGAGGACATTTCGTGTAACTAGAAACTCCGCGCACAATATGGAGTTGCTGAGAGGAGTGAACAGGACACTATTTGAGGCTGATAGGGGACTATGCTAGCTGATTTATAGTTGCCAACTACTTTTTGGCAGAAGTAGTTAATATTGCTTGCTATGTATAGAATAGAGTGTTAGTAGTTAAGCCTCATAACAAGACCCCATATGAACTTTTTCATGGTAGAACACCAACTTTAAGTTTTATGAGACCATTTGGGTGTCTTGTTACCATTCTTATACCAATAGATCACATGGCAAATTCGTGGTAGGTGATAAGGTTTCTTTGTTGGATACACTTTAAATAGTTAAAGCCTTTTAGAGTATTCAATAGTAAAAAAACAAGGCTTGGAAGAATAACTTGCATAGTAGGTTTAGTGAAAAAGTTACATAATGTTGTTAGATAGTGGACAGATTAGCTATTTGATATTGATGCACTAACAAGAACAATAAGTTATGAGCCAATTATTACATGTACACGGTCTAATGGTTTTGCAGGTACAAAAGCAAGTGATAATGCAGGTCAAGCTAGAAAGGAGACAAACCCTGTCAAAGATTACATTTTACTACCATTATGGACTGCCGATCCACCATTATCCCAAGATCTAAAGAGTTCTCCTGATGATGGATCCAAACCTTCAAGTGCTAATGGAAAGAAGGTTAATGAAGATCTAAAAAATGATAGTGAATGTAAAGATCAAGAGAAGGAAGATAATGTTAACAGCACTAACAATGTTAATACTGCTGGTAATGTTAATACTGTTAGTTCAACCGGTAATGCTAATGGTACAAATGAGGTTAATGTTGTTGGTGGAAAAACAAGCATTGAACTTCCAATTTATCCAAATATGCTTTCTTTGGAAGATGATAGCATATTTGACTTCTCAAGAGATGATGAAGATGATGGTGATGATGAAGATGATGGTGTAGTGGCTGACATGAACAATTTGGATACAACAATCCAAGTCAGTCCTATTCCAACTACAAGAATTCATAAAGATCATCCTTTTGATCAAGTGATTGGAGATTTGCAATCAGCTACACAAACAAGAAAGATGTCAAAGAATTTGGAGGAACATGGGTTTGTTAGTACTATTCAACAAAGAACAAACCATAAAGACCTTCAAAACTGCTTGTTTGCTTGCTTTTTATCACAGGAAGAACCCAAAAAGGTAATTCATGCATTGAAGGATCCAAGCTGGATAGAGGCTATGCAGGAAGAGCTTCTACAATTCAAGTTACAAGAAGTTTGGACTTTAGTGGATTTACCAAATAGAAAAAGGGCTATAGGCTCTAAATGGGTTTTCAGGAATAAAAAGGATGAAAGGGGAATTATGATAAGAAATAAAGCAAGATTGGTTGCTCAAGGGTACACACAAGAAGAAGGGATTAACTATGATGAAGTCTTTGCCCCTGTTGCAAGAATTGAAGCAATTAGGCTATTTTTAGCTTATGCTTCATTTAAAGATTTTGTGGTGTATCAAATGGATGTAAAAAGTGCTTTTCTCTATGGAAAGATTGAAGAAGAGGTGTATGTATGTCAACCACCAGGATTTGAAGATCCAAACTTTCCTGATAGAGTATACAAGGTTGAAAAAGCACTGTATGGACTACATCAAGCTCCTAGAGCTTGGTATGAAACCTTGTCAACATATCTGTTGGACAATGGGTTTCAAAGAGGGAAAATTGACAAGACCTTATTCATTAAAAGGTACAAAGGTGATATTTTGCTGGTCTAAGTTTATGTAGATGATATCATCTTTGGTTCAACAAAGAAGGAGCTATGCATTGCATTTGAGAAGTTGATGCATGAGTAATTTTAGATGAGTTCTTATAAGGAGAAATTACATTCTTCTTAGATTTACTAGTGGAAGTAGAAGAATGATGGCATATTTATTAGTCAAGATATATATATGTTGCTAAAATTTTAAAGAAATTTAGGTTTACAAAAGTCAAGACTACAAGCACACTAATAGAAACTCAAAAGCCTCTGCTCAAGGTTGAAGATGGTAAAGAAGTGGATGTTCATATGTATAGGTTTAATATTGGTTATGAAAGCATCTTACATCTTCACAGACTGACATTCATGTTTTGGCAGTGTGTGCTTGAGTAGATACCAGTTAATCAAAAAGGTTTCACATCTTCATGGTGTGAAAAGGATTTTTAGGTACTAAAGGTCAAACCAAAATTAGGACTTTGTATCAAAAGATTCTCCTTTTGATTTAGTAGCATTACATGGGAATAGTGATTATGCTGGAGCAAGCTTGGATAGGAAGTCTACAACAGGAGGTTGTCAAATCTTTGGATGTAGATTAATATCATGGCAGTGCAAGAAACAGACAGTGGTTGCAAATTCCACAACAAAAGCTAAATATGTGGCTGCTTCAAGTTGTTGTGGACAAGTGCTTTGGATTCAGAATCAACTACTTGATTATAGGTATAATTTTATGCATACCAAGATGTTTATTGAGAATAACATTACTATTTTCAAAATTAAAATCCTATTTTTCATTAAAAAACAAAGCATATAGAGATCAAACATCATTTCATTAGAGATTGCAATGAAAAGAAATTGAGTCAAATGGTCAAAATCTATACTGACAAGAATGTTGCAGATTTACTTATAAAAGCTTTTGATGTAAGTAGATTTCAATATTTGATTGCTAGTAATGGAATGCTAAATCTTTAAAGTCTTTTATCTCTTTATGTTTTTGTAGAGTTTTGTATGAATTAGTACTGTTATTCATGTCATTAAAAGTTTTTGCTGTTAAGTATAATTAATACTGTTGGTTATACTTAATACTACTGAGTTTCTACTGTTAGTTATACTTAATACTGCTAGGTAAATTAAAACTGTGATAATTGTAAAAATTGCTATGGCTTGTGTTTTCTTGGTTTTTGGAAAGAAAAGTGTTAGATTAATGATGGGAAAGCTGTTTGGAATGGAATTGAAGTTAATACTGGTGACTCAAAGTTAATGCTGCTAGGCATAACTTACTACTGCTGAGTTACTACTGCTGGGTTGTTGAGGGTATTTTTCATAAATACTTCGATTAAGGGTTTCAATCAATCATTTAATCGATTTCATTCTTTCATATACTCTCTAATTACAAACCCTAACTCAATTTTATCATCCATTATCAAAACCCAACACAAATGACGACTCTAAAGTTTGCAGATACTCATAATATGGTCGCGTTTTTGTCTAAACCCACAGAGAGTGATGGGTTTGAACAAATTGTGGATTTTTTAAATGCACACCCTATAAGGTATGCATTAACGATTAATCCTACTATATATATTTCTTGCATTGAACAGTTCTGGTCTACTGTCATGGCCAAAAATATCAATGGGGAGGAACAGTTACATGCCCTAGTAGATGGCAAGAAGATAATCATCACTGAATCATCTGTTAGAAGAGATCTTCAACTAGCAGATGAGGAAGGTGTTGATTGTTTACCAAATTCTACCATTTTGAAAATCTTACATTGATGGGGTATGAGAAAATTCATAAAAAACTAACTTTTTTTAAAACCACTCTTTTTCCCCACAATGGAAATTTCTAATTCATACTATTTTACAGTGTCTAAGTCCAAAGACTACTGCATGGAATAATTTTAGTAGTACTATGGCATCTATCATTATCTGCTTAGCTACAAATCAGAAATTTAACTTTTCAAAATTTATTTTTGATACTATGATTAGAAACTTAGATAATTTGTTTGGCAAATTTTTGATGTATCCAAGATTTGTACAAATATTTTTGGACTAACAACTTGATAGGATGTCAACTCATAAGCGAATTTATATTGCACCCTCTCACACAAAAAAGATTTTTGGAAATATAAGAAGGATAGACAAAGGTTTTTCTCATAGAGTAACACCTTTATTTCAAACAATTGTGGTACAAAACCAATCACAATTGGGTGAAGGTTCAACAATTCTAACTGATCCCCATCACACACCCACCTTTATTCAACCATTACTCAAATCCTTAAAGACCATCAACTAGGAAGCTTAAAGAAAGGACAATCAAGTACCTCAACCTAGTCATCTTATTGAAAATGTTGCAGATAAGGTTGTCCATAAGGAGTTGGGTGATAGTTTGGTGAGGGCTGCCACTACTGCTTCTAACTTAGAAGCAGAGCAGGATAGTGGTAACATAAATAAGACCCAATCCAAGGTAACACCTAATGAATCTAGTTCCCAAGGAACTAATTCAGGTGGTGGTCCTAGGTGCCAAGAAACCATGGGAGATACTATTGCTCAAACTAGGTTTGAGAATGTATCTAAACATTCTAATGATTCACTGCTCGCAAGAGGTAACACACTTCGAAGTGACGAGGATAGACTTAAACTTGATGAATTGATGGCATTATGTACCACTTTACAAAACCGGGTTCTTGATTTGGAGTAGACAAAGACCACTCAACATAATGAGATTGCTAGTTTGAAAAGGATGGTCAAGAAGCTTGAAAAGAATAATAGGTCAAGAACTCATAGGCTGAAGAGATTACACAAAGTTGGTTTGACTGATAGGGTAGAATCCTATAGTTTGAAGAAGTTTGGTGAGGATGCATCCAAACAGGTAAGGATTGATGCTATTGATGCATATGAAGAAATTACACTGGTTAATGTTCATGATGTGAATATTTCTGCTGATGAGGAGGTGTTTGTTGCTGTACAAGAAGTTGCTGAAGAAGTAGTTGAAGTTATTAACACTGCTAAGCTAATTATTAATGTTGCTCAAGTTAGTACTGCTATATAGTTAGTACTGCTAGTGCTGCAACAACTGTTAGTGCTGCTACAACAACTAACTGCTACAACTGTTGATAATATTACTTTGGCTCAAGCACTTGAAAAATTAAAAACTACAAAACCCAAGAAGAAAGGGTTGTTATACAAGAGTTGGGTGAATCTACAACAACAATATCTTCACAACTATCTTCACAATAATCACATGACAAAGGTAAAGGTTTATTGATAGAACCTGTGAAGCCTATGAAGAAGAAAGATTCAATCAGGCTTGATGAAGAAACTGCTTTAAATTTACAAGCTGAATTTGATGAAGAAGAAAGACTTGCAAGAGAGAAAGCTGAAGCCAATATTGCCTTGATTGAAACATGAGATGATATACATGCAAAGATTGATGCTGATCCTTCAATTGGTAAAAGAATGCAAGCACAAGAACAAGAAGGTTGTTATTGTATAAAAAGCTACATTTTATTGCCTTGGATTGAAAACATGGGGTTGATATACAAGCAAAGATTGTGTTGTATCATCGTGGCTAATAAGAATGCTAGCACAAGAAACAAGACAGAGTTGTCTATTGAAGAAAAGGCTACATTATTTCAACAATCTTGAGAATACGAAGAAAGCATTTTGCAGCTAAAAAGAGAGAAGAGAAAAGAAACAAACCACAACTAAGCTCAACAGAGAAAGATAATATGGTACTTACCTAAAGAACATGGAAGGATACAAGCTCAAAGATTTGAAGTTGAAAAGAGTTTGATTCTGTCCCAATAGATGTTTGATAGGCAATCTAAAAGGTAAATACATTTGAAGGACTTTTAGAACAGAGTTGGTGGAGGGCAAAGAAAAGAGAGCAGGAACAGAGCTGGTACAAGAGATTACAAAGGATAGCGAAAGGTGGGAAGGATGATAAAGAAAACAAGAGCTTAAACAAGTTAATGGAATCATTCCAGATGATGAAGATGAAGTAGAATTAATTGGCTATACCTTAGCTGTTAAGTTCTCAAGTATGTTAGCTGGAAGATTCATAAAAGTTTCCAAGTATTGTTGACTGGAAGATCTATAAATAAGGAAGAAAAAGCTATTATCAAATAATGAGAGCTGATGGAAAGTCTCAAATGTACATGTTCTTTAGTCAAATGCTTAAAAGTTTTGACAGAGAAGATTTAGAAGATCTGTACAAGTTGGTAAAAGCTAAATATGAGTCAACAAGGCCAGTGGAAGACTTAGATTTGTTATTATGGGGTGATTTGATTTTTTTTTGAACCACATGTAAAAGATGCAGTATGGAAGAATCAACAAGCACACAAAGTGTTGGATTAGAAGCTATATGACTCTTGTGAAGTACATTCCTTGAGGATGCAACATATGCAGATTTACATGTTGGTAGAGAAGAAGTATCCCCATGCACCACTTACACTTTCAATGATGTTGGAAAAGAAGCTTAGTATTGATTATGAAAGTGAAATGGCTTATCAGCTTATTAAATTCATCATAAAACAGCTTAAGAAGTAAAGAAGTGTTTGGAAGCATCCTCCTGGTGTTGATGAATCTCTAAATGAAGAAACTTGATGATTTTGAAGAAGAATATCAAGTTTAGGGGAGGATTGTTGGGATTAAAAGTCTTCTTGATGTGAAACATATTCTTATATATCTCCATATACTCTCTCAGTGGTTTGTTGCAGAACTACCTTCACAGCAACTGGAACTGTTTTCTCATCCCCATTGATATATGTAGGTGTACTCTGGAGACTATAGTGGATGAGTTCACGTTATGTATGGTGTCAATGTATCTCTAGATTCCTGAAATTCCCACTAACGTAATTACCCGGTGCTAACATTGGTGGACGATCTTTGCTAACTGCTTCCATGATAGCATTATAAAGAGCATTCGATGATTGAGTTTGCAAATTGGTATTTGAATTTGACATTTTGATGTTGTGAATGGATATCTGCATCTTAGTATCAAGTGATTGTTGAAGTGATTGAAATTAATTAACGTACACGGTAATTTTACAAGTCATAGCACTAAACCGAGAAAAGAATCGTATCTTTCGCGGGATTTTACAAAATCAAGAAGAAACCGTAAAACAAAAATTAATTGATGTTGAAATCGTTGTTGAAATTGAAAAACTTGAACTTTCGTTAACGATTGATGAGCTAAAAATGACTAACGTTGAAGTTTGTAGAAGAAAGGACTAACGGTGCAACGAGTTTTATAAAACTAGAAGGTTAATGTTGCAACAATGACTTAAAACTTCAAAATGGTCTTGAAAGTTAGGGGCTGCATGTGTAACTTTTTAATTCTAGGTAATTAATGAAAAAATTTCCCACCATTTTTTTTGTATTTTTTTTTTTTTCTATCTTCTCCTCTTTCGTTTGAAAAAAAATTGTAGAGATTTAGAACGAAAACTAATTGAATTGATCTTATGAACCCCTGGTATACGGTTTAACGCGTGAGCGGATGAAGTGAGAAGTCGAAGATACCTTCTATCTCTCTCTCTATATATGCGAGGCGAGCGTGGGGAGAGAGTGGAGCGGGTAACTCACGAGAGGGATATATAATATATATAGGACAACAGTAAGCGAGCGTTTATAAGGAGGCCTCTCGTGTGAGTATGCTGAGCGATTACGAGCGAAAGGCCCTACAACCCGAAAACCGAAAACACACGAGTAAAACGAGTCTCGGACACATACAAGCGCAGTGGTGTTAGGATTATTCTGAAGAACTTATGCGGGAGCGACACAGGGATCTATTTGGGTCCAAGTATGTTGGTAAAGCTGAGGAGAGTTATAGCGATCACATCCCGGGGAGAGAGTTGAAATTGAAAAAGGGTTTATGCCAACGATCCGTATCCATCCAGGAATGTCACAATATGTGGAGCGGAGCGTGTGCGCGAGGGGGACGTAGCGCTCCAAAAAGACGTCAAAAACCACATCGTACGTTCTCCAAAAGAAAAAAATCCAACCGACTCGTTCAAGTCAGTTATTCACTCTAGTTTTCGATCTCACTAGTTCGATCCTCACTAGTTGGATGGTTTCATAGTTCTATGGTCTCACTATTATCGATGGTCTCACTATTTTGATGGTCCCTCACTATTCGATGGTCCTCACTATTCAGATGGTCTCACTAGTTCGATGTCTTTGTTTGATGAATAAATTTAAACACCCACACATATATACACCCTAGTAAATAAATAACAATTCTCACTACCTCTCTTATTACAATAGTTAGGATTAACATCATAGAAAACATCGTCGGTCTAATCTTAAACGATGCTCGTTCAGACTCTTTTTACTTAAAAATAGCTAGTATGTGGAAAATGGTGACTCTCGTTTTTACCCAACTTGATATAGATGAGTGAAGTAAAGAAACACAAGCCAAAAGAAAAGAAAAAAAATAGAAAAATAATAAAGACACAAACGAATGAAAAAGAAAGAACAAACAAAAAAAACGTGTTATGATACTAAGCAGTAGGCCCAACACAACGAACACTACAAAAAAAACAAAAAAAAAACACTAAACCCACCCGTGGTGATTGATCCCAAATGTTATCCCAAAATCTTAATCCATTTCAGAACTTAAGCTATACCAATAAGCAAAATAGTAGAAAAGAGAAGAGAGAAAAGTTGGGAAATTTATAAAGAGAAGAAATCTAGAGATTGGAAAATTTACACACACACCAAACATCAAAAAGGTAAACCAACACCCTCATCAATTGTGTGGAGAAGAAGGGTTCTTTTATACCCTTGAGCCATAAGTGGCATGTGGGCTTTTCTACTTGGGCCGGGCTATGCTAACTTTGGCTTTGAGCCTAAAACAACGGACACTATTAGATTTTACAATCCAGCCGATTAGAACCCGACTAGCCCTATTGCTATAAACAAGACTAATTAACGACTAATAAGAACCGATAAAAATTCTTGTCGACTATATATAAAATTAAGGCGAACACTTTATGTCGGGCATAGTTCTTTGGTAGAATTTGATTGGATGGAGAGAGACGGTTTGACTTTAATGTACAGTCTAACTACGACAACGTTCCAATTCAAGAAGTCGATGAATGTCGTCAGGAGTAGAGAGGGGGGAAAAAAGATCAGTGCAATAATGTCCCCCGTTTAATTGAGAATACTTAAGAGATGCAAGGTCCTATTCGTTTGTAAAAACAGCTTGACCATTGTATGAAATTTTGAGGATTTGACTAAATTAAGCGAGAGTGAGAGTTATGAAATTGTGTTGAATCATAAAAGAGATAATAAGATAGCCATATTCATCGGTTTGTACCGTGACTTGACTATAGAAGTCTAGAATAAATCTCAGAACAATCAGTTCGTTGATTTGAAAGAGACAATCGAAAACGTGCGCAGAGAGACGTGAGCGCGGGTTAGAGACGCTCATATTGTTGGATTTGTAGTAGGCTTGATCAACAACACGACCTTCGTGAATGTTGCGGTTTTCAATAGGTTTGTAGAATTGGGCAATAGTAGGGGAGATGCCGGGAATTTTGGATACTTTTGGGATGTAGGATTTAGTGAGAGATATATCGGTGGTAGTAGCTTTCGGCATTTTTGTCACCTAAACAAGATATCAACAAAATAAAAATGTTACAAAAGAAAATAATAAAGAAAATAAAGTGAAGTTTTTGACAAATGTGGGACAAGGATTACTTCGACTCTAAAAGTAAAAACCTAAGAAGTGATCCATATGTTCCTTAATTTATTTTTGACTTAATCTAGGATGTCGAAGAATATATATTAGTTATATATTTCAACATCAAGACAATAACCCAAACACTCCCTTATCAATACAAAATTTGTCTAAGCTTGTCGAAAATTATGCGTTAAGTGTATATTTTGTTTGACAAGTATAAGTTTATTATTTTTGACTTGACAAGAGTTAAATAGTGTTTGTTTTGACTCAATACTATGTTTTGAAATGTCAAGCCAAACGCCTCTTTATTTTATACCTTTTATAAAATATATCAATATATATATGAATTATATATCTTGATTACTTATACAAGTTTGTTAAGTGTTTATATAAGTGACAAAACTATAGTGATGGTCATTTTGACTCTAAAAATTGATTCAAAAAAAAATGAACCAAACACCCCTTTAATTTTATAACACATTATCCATTGATTCGAAAAGTATACAATTAGGAATGTATGTTTCGATGGGCAATGTATTGTTGTTTTAGCGTGTTTTTGGCATGAATCAACAATGTATAAACTTTGTTTCAAAATTAAAAGAAATATGAAAAATATGTATATATATTTATAAATTTTCCGAGCCAAAAAAATTTGTGACTCAATTCTAATGAATGTATTGAATTCTTATGACTACAGGAATCATCGTAGTTATGGATTTCCTAGTTCTAATCTAAAAATCAAAAGACAAAAAAAATATAATAATACCCAATTTTGATTAAGAACAAAATTGGATGAAATTAAAAAAGATAAGTATAGGAAATATTACAATAGGTGTTGTTAATCGAGTTGTAGGTGATTGCCCCTTGCGAAATTGGATGAATTTTAAGTTTGGGAATTGGATTTTATGGTTTTTTGAGTGTGTGTGTTCGTCACACAGTAGCAGGGAGAAGATGGAGAGGATAAATGGGTGTTTGGTAATTGGTTTTGTAGAGAATAGGGTATGTTTGGATTTTCAGATAGGCGGTCCCTTTAATTAATTAAGGGGGCCGCCCTTTTTTACACGGCCGGTCCCCTTAATTTTAAGGGGGCCGCCACTTGAAAAAAAAATTCTTCGAATTTTGGCCAATTTTGTGGGAATGAATATTGACAATTTTTAATTAACCTATTGTTTAATTAAAAACTTTCTTCGACTATTTCGGACTATATAATCAAGATGTCAATACATAAGACGATTTTGTGACTAGACTTCTTGCGAACATGATGAGTTAATTTCCTCGAACGAAAAAATTAATTGATACGTTTTGAAATGGAAAAGTCGATATTGTGGAAGATGAGATATTGAAATGGAGTTGAGACTTCAACGAGGCAATTTTGATAGACGTAGTTGAGGCGAGCGTCAAGGTGGAAGGGAGTTTGTTTCATCCATAGTGGTTTAAGACCTTTCCGATGCATAACTAATCCTACTTCTATGTTAATTATTATCCACTAACTCACTTTTCTTCGTCTACGTGAGTTCGTGTCCATAGAAGATTTTCATTTCATAGTGGTTCATGGATAATCCATGTGAAAGAATGGTTCCTAATGAACAAATTCTTTTAAGACTAGAAAGCCAACAAATGACATTTCTAGTGACTATCATATTTCCTAACTATCACTAATACTAAGTATATCATATACCAATCTATAATTTACATAATTAGAGAGTGAGACGTACATTAGCCTTCAAGAGAAATCACTATAAAATCGTCAAGGTAGCAAGCTTTAAGGATGAGGATTTATGAAAATCCTATATGAGTTCTTCAACTTGTTTGACAAAAGCCAAATGATGCTAGTAGATGATTAACCTCGGAAGATATGATCATTTAGCCATTTGGCCCCCATTGTTTCATAGGACCGAAGTTATTGTTTCCGAACATGTTTTGCATTTGATTCGAACGCATGCACGGTGAACATATTCCACATTGAGTAAAGCTTGGTTGGTGTGGATGATTCCACATTGTGTGATTAGTGTTAGAGTAATTTGGTCTACCTTGGTCTCTCCTAGGTTGAGGTGTTTTAGACCTCATTGTGGGTTTAATAAATCCGACTCCGGATTTTAAGGAGGGTTTGTAAAAACGTTTTACCTCATCATCACTTGCAATAGGAATTTTAGTATTGTTTATAAGTATAAACTACTTTATTGACCCGTGAAATTCACGGGGCCTTAAGAAACCATGACAGTGTTTTTATAAGAGATCGATTTGTAGTATTACGTAAACAAATTATATGTTATCCCAGTGAATAGAAAATATTAATAATAACTTGAGATACATATACGTTATTAGAACGCTATAAAAGATATATAATTTTTGCATCGTATATAAATTTGAGAATATATTAGTTTGGAAAAAAGACAAATAATTTAACAGCATAGAAAATAGCATTTAATTAACGGGGTCTTAAGAAACAGTTGACAATGTTTATATTATAGATCGATTTGTGAAATTATGTAAATAAATTACATTTAGATGTATGAAAACTAACCGAACCGAACTTTTCCATTTATGAAAAACAAATAACCAAACCATCGCTTTTAGTTTCGATGGGTTAATAGCATCAAACATGATTTTTAAACATCACAACCACAATGATAACAGATTCCATCTAGTTGCGATAGTCTCAAGCACCCAAATATTGTCTTAAGAACTGGAGCTTCGCTTCTAAGCAAATCCAAACTCACCTTAAAACACCCTCTCTGCCATTTTAAAACTGTGTTTGAAAATCACCCGCTATAACCCTAAAAGTCAATAGTTGAAATTTATGTATAATACTACGAATTTTTTATATCAACCAAACCCTAACACCGTATTAACATGCGAAAATGTTGTTGAACCCGCAACCAGTGACTTTGTACGGTCTGCCAACTCTAACTTTCACTAATTAATTATTTGAAGGGTTCGGTATGTTACCAAACCATTTGTGAACCCCCAACTCAACAACGCACTGGAATACCATCTGCAAGGGCTAATGTTGCACCATTCGTTCCTGAAAAAAAAATATAAAAATTGAGATCAATATATCAATTGCGTTTGTACATTTTGCTAAAGATATAATAGCATAAAAGAAACATGGCTATTTCAAACAGCCATGGAGTCAAGGTTGATGATGTGCTTTTGTAAAGAATCAAACTGACTCTCATCCAAGGGTTTCTTCATGCATTTCAATTGGTCACGGAGTCAAGGTTGCTATTATAAGCTTGTCGTAAAGATTAAGCAACCCATAACAGCAGAAAACTTTAAAATTGTTTGCTATTACAGTGGAAGGACAACAATTTCACATCATGCTACTCATTCAACTGTACATTCGGAAACCCCAACAAAATAAAACACCTCTAGTATTCCCATACTACATCATTGTGTGCAACAGGATGCGCCACCATAGAAAAGAACATCTAGTAGTCCAAGTTGAAAACATGCTAATGGTGAATGCCTAGTAACATAGTATTTCAAAACCTCAAGTGAATCAGTATCACCAAACAAATTGAACAGAACCAAATAATATGCTAATCGAAGTGAATAACTAACTAAATTAACCCTCTAGTGCTTTAGAAATAAAGAAAAAAAAAAAAAAAAAAAAAAAAAAAACTCAAGTCCCACGACCCTAGCGGTGTTTGGGACATGTGTTAAATTGGAACTTTAGTATAAAAGTCAAGTTGCAATGTAGTCATAAATGATTACAATATATAATAGCTGGTTTAGGTAAGTTCCGATTTAGATGTAGAAGGAAAATTAACATGTATTGATAGAATAACCCTAACTTTAAGCACTTGTAGTCCTATATTTGATCCTCCATGATGCAAAAATCAACTTGATAATGCTCGTCCAAACACCCCGGAACTCATTACCACCCTCGACACTACTGTTATTCCCCTCGGTAGCATCAAATTAGATACAACAATTCACCGCATAAGAGAAATGAAACAAAAATATACATTACTGCAAATGTGTAGAAGCTGCAGGTATCCATAAAGTACCTGTTTTATTAAAGTATTAACATATAATTGTGTGAAACATGCATCTCAGCGATGCATTAGTCCATTGTAAAAGCCTATCGAGGCCACGATGATGGTTGTATTCATGCTACGATTTATTAATCTTAAACATTACAGCATCACATAGTTTATACCACAAAGATATATTTGCATAAAAATGGCTGCAAATATAG
>BQNB010131569.1:0-18762 GCA_026074375.1 Tanacetum coccineum
GCAGTATTAACTTGTGCTGGCAGTACTAACCCTTTTAATACTGTTGGCAGTATTAAGTTATATGAAGATTTATTCCCAACATATTATAATTAGTTGGTTAATTACCAAAAGTCATTGGCGGGTAGGCAGGAGACCTGGCAGTAGGTCTTGTTGAGGGAGTGGTGGCACGATTACGGGGATAGTTAGTTGGATAAATGGCGGATTTGGAGGTGACCATTACTGACCCAAAATTACGCCAACATCCTTGGTGGGTTGCCTCTGTGCGTTGACAGAAATTAGTTTCTTAGTCAGACCAGAAGTAACCTTAAAAGGCCATAGCTTGATGTCACTTTGTACTTATGCATCACCATATCTCAAACCAATAAGGCGTTTGGCATCTGTTGGGGGATAATAAAGTACCCGTTAGCTTTAATTCACTTTAATCAAACTAATTCTATGTGTATAGTTTATTTAAATTTAAAGATATATACATACGCTCAATAATTAAGAAAACAAAATAATGTCTTCACCAACATGGTCGTATATCTATTGCCATTAACCTGAGGTGAACATGTCAAATGGTTCAGTTGAAATTGATCATTTTTTATTATGGGTCGTAACATGGTGACTGGATTGTGTTCCGGCACATTTTTACAGAAAGCCACCTTATAACAATGAAAGCTTGAATGATAATAAAATGATTTTCTAGGTTGTATGCTTTAAATGTACTCTTTTTGTTACTTGCACGGCCAACACGACCCATTTACGCGTTCCTTCCTAACTGAGCCACTCGAGATAAAACACAACTCAGATCGACCCACTATATAGCCCTTACACATACTGTGTAAAATAATTGTGAGAATCTCCCTAAAAAGATATTCATATTCTGCATTTTAACTATCCCAAAAAACCTCTTTGTAAGAAATTGCATTAACGAATTCCCAACATACCAATTGATAAAGCTTACTAGATATAGTAATGTGTAGCTTCTACATGGAGCAGGTTTTCGTTCAATAACAAAAAAATTCAAGCCAAAGAGATATCAACTTGAAATACATATTAACTATATGTATATGATCATAGGAATAACTTCAGCATATGAAAAGATAAAGCAAAATGCTCATAATAATCAGTTCGTGAGATAGTTCTTGAAAAAAATTACGATCTAAAGCATTTTAGAAATTTATGCATAGTCATCTGTTAACATTCTAAATGAAAATATATTGTAATACTCAGTGAAAAATAGAAGTTCAAGGCTTTTTTAGCATTCCCTCAGGCAATCCTTGTACAGTTTTAAGGTGATCAGTTTAATCTTATTAGGTGCACACTTGCATTGTAGTCATCCTCTTATAAATTCAATAATACATTTACACGTGGCTCACACTGATAGTTACCCGACTCTCGATCTAATTCAATATATTGATAAAAAAAATGCACCCTTTTTATTTAAATGACTCTACTTAATATGCCTAGGTCTAAGTTAGGCATCATAGTCATGTAATGAAGCTATGTGCTAACCATACCTAAATCAGAGATCATATATAATTCTATATGTAGTGCATAACTACGTAAGCTTATAACCCAAATTTTGACCCTGTATAGTTCAAGATTACAAAATTCATATAAACTTCATACTCAAAAAAACTTCTTAGGGTGTTTGCCTTAGCTTATTTGATGGGCTTATGAGCTTACTGAAGATTTGATAAGTTCATAAGCTCATTTTTAATGTTACATGGGTTTATTCACTTGAAAATATCAGCTTATATAAGCTATAAGCTCAAAAGTCACTAAAACTGAGCTTATAACCTTAGGAAACAACTACCTTAATACAATAAGCTACTCGGTACCTTTGATCAACAAAAAATTATCATATTTTATCAAATTGTAAATGTACATTGCACTATAAACTACTAATAACCTAATCCACTAATATATGAGATAACATTAAAGAAACTAAATTGTTATAATGTTGTTATAATGCTTCCTTATCTACCTATTTTAGAGCAAATAATTAGTAAAATAAGTAGATTGTACATACTTACGGAGTAAATTATAAAGATGATAAGCAGTTTAAAGAAGCAATTCCAAGCACACCCGCCTTAAACTCAATCATGAAGCCAATAAACACAAAGGAAAAGAATAACATGTCAGGGAGTGCAGACGCTGAGGAGGCCGGAGCAAATTCTTTATCTTAATAATCTTAGATATTACCACAATCAATTTTACTCAAATCAAGAGGCTATAATGCAAATTTGCTACCGTATGTATCTATACAACAACTTGCATATCTCCATCCTTCGATCTCGGCTTCTTCACATAAATTAACACAATTATATCACTTTTAGTGGTCGAAGAGCATGTGTGATGACATCAAATAACGTCTATTTTATAACATCATTTATCCCACAATATTAACTCATTTTGTATAGTTATTGCAAAGAATTGTTACTTAATTGTTTATATTTAAGAATTGCAGTAATTATGGAGTAATTGGTGAAAGATAGCAAAAGGCACGCATTCTGAAGCTTAAATGAAGATATTTTGAAGATTACTGTTCTGAAGACCAATACGCCGTATCCATCAAGGAAGATACAGCGTATCCGTGCATGCACTCACCAAAGACCACAAAAGGAATGAAGATTAATACGTCGTATCCAGAGGACTCAATACGCCGTATTCAAGATATGGAATCAATATAATATTCTAGAAGATATCAAACGTGGTCCCTACTCCAAGAAACCCCTAATACACCGTATCCAATCGACTTCCAAACCTTATAAATAGAAAACTCAAAAATGAGTTTTAAGTGTGCTAAATCATATTCTCGATACCTAAACCACAAAAGTCGATTTTCAGAGGAGAAAAAGAGCAGAAGAGGTCGAGCAACGTATTCAATTTCATAGAAGACATCGTGTAATTCCATATACTTTTGTAATCGTTCAGTTTTTGGTATAATTCGTTAACTCTGTTTAGTTACCTGGCTAAAAAATATTACTCTTGTATTTTAATTAATGACGTTTGAACCTAATAACCTTCGGTAGTAGCCATTATTATGAAGATCTGAATGTTTGGATTTGTATATATCCGAATTTTTCTATGATTTATCGTTGAGTGCTTGTTTTATGTATTATAATATACTTGTTTTATGCGCTTGGAATGCGACCTATCATTCAACTGGATGTAGCAAAGTGGACAACGGATTTCTAGAGTCTGGATAGCTCTCCCTATAGTAATTTATACAATCTATAATATAGTTACATAATATTGAGTCCGTCTAAGTCTGTGTTTAGGATACGCTTCGGGCTAACTAGTTTAATTGGATTATTGCTCTGATGGTTTAATTGATCGTGTTTGACTAGCAGGTTGACCTAGATAATCAACAAATAGCGTTACTGATGCCATGATAGTTGGACAAGTGACTCCCAATGTATAGATTACCAATAAGCGTAGTGGGTAAAGTCTCTAAGCTAGGTTTAACAAATCTCCATTGCTTTAATCCGTAAGAATAGATATAAATCAGCAAATAAGGATGCTTTATGCGGATGCTTTAATTATGACAGAATTAATGTGTCTAGGTCTTAAGATGATGTAACGCCTAAGTCTTAAGAATGATATGCCACCTCGAGAGAAGAAATCATTGCACTTAATAAACCAACCAACGTTCTAATCAGATTAATAATGGTTAATACAGTTTTCTTATATAAGATTTGACCGCTCTTTTATCTTTTGTCTATTAGCTTGCGTGGGTAACAATGTCTTGAATTGATTGTAGTCACCAACCAAACCGTGCCAGTCTCTCAGGCTGAAAACCCCCCTTTTCCGATTAGAATTAGGATTTAGACTGACATAGGTTTAACATAGGATTAGAATAGAATTAACATAGATTAGATAAACAATATATTAATTAAATTGATAGATTTAACCTCACTCTCAGTGATCGACACCCTACTTACCACGAAACTACTACCGATCGGGTATATTGCCCGTTAAAGTGTTGTTTTTGGTCGAGTCGGCAAAATATAAATTTAAAACTTGAAACAATAAAATATACACCACACAACGACACATCAATATGTAAACAACCTTAATAATTTCTAGATGGATTTATGTTATATAGATTTACATATTGTTGAACGACCGTTAGATATGTAACTTATTTCAACGAATAGTATTTAACATAGTTATTAGTATCATTTCATATTATTTGTTGATAACTAAAACTACAAATGGGCAAGCTTTTAAAGGTTTAGCCAAATCATACAAATATGTATAATTTTAAGTAAGTCATGTCATTAAGTTTGTTCTTACATTGGTGTTATATACTAATAATGCCAATGAATTGAAAGTGACCTCTTCTTTGAAGTTCACATCATATTTATTGTCCTTTGCATACAATTTAGATGTAACAACATCCATTCCGCTAGCAACCTACAAAAATGTTACAATAGTCGTTTTAAGAGCTCAAGATCCTCCTTGTTTTCTTAAAGCGTAAAAAGACGTTATCATGTTTAGAGACAACCACGAGCATTAAAACATATGATAAAATGATTTAGCATGACTTGAAATTGTTATCACTTAAATATTAAGAGCAAAGTCACCTTCATCACCAACATTTGTTGCATCATATGCACAAATTGCTAAATGATCAATCCTTAAAGATAATTAAATATTTAGTTTTCTTTACTCGTTTAAGAAAATACTTAGCTATTGTGGCTATCGGTGATTAACTTTGAATGCATTTCATCAAATATATTGTGTGAAAACATGCATCTTAGTACATAACAAACCTTTTGATCTCCGATTCCATCTATGCCATTGTCTTGCATCTATGTCCACTCTCTTAGTAACTTGTCATTTTCAAATTAATTTGTTATAAATTTATAAATAGGGCATATCAAGTCCTCAAATAACAACATAAAGCATATTAGAGCTCAGAAGAATGGCAAACAAAAACCTATTTTCCCATTAATTAAAGCAGAGGAACTTGTTGCCACTGTTGTCGATGCTGGCATTGGCGCTTCCCTTTCTAAATGTGTGAACATTGTCCTGGCTTAATTAAGTTCTTTCTTTAACCTTTATATTACACGACAAGTTGAATCATGTTGCCAATACAAGAATACAAATTAGTAGTAATCACAAACTATAAAAACTGACACGAATGACATTATTCTCAACAACTATTAGCTTCAAAAGCAAATACAAACACCCCTTACGGCCCGTACATATGCTAAGATTTGATATAGTAGAGTAAGAATGAATCAATATATACATGACTAAAGTTTCTATATACACACGTAACACTATAAAGAGTTTAGTTCATGCTTCAAACAATCTGTTTTACTGTTACCTTTATTACGGACATTTAGTTTTAGTTTTCATACAACTTAAGCACATAAACATTCAGATGAATGAAAGTCAGGATGTATTTGTTGTTCTTGCTGCAATCGATTTGTTATTTGATTTCTAGCTTCAATAGATCAACCGTCAATGAATTTTGGGGGAAAACCGATGGAGGTGTTTTGTTGTAGGTTTATTTCTTGGAATAAATGATGATAGGAGCCGTTGATTATCTTCTATTATACACGTGTTATTGTTTTAAAATTTTGGAGCAAGATTAGATTTTCAAAAGCTTCTTTTATAAAAGTAGTAGATTTCTGATGCGGTAGTCGTAGGACTTCTACATGAAGTTTTACAACTTCCTAGGCAGTGTACCTAACCGTTATAGTGTAGTAAAGGCAAGGCTCTAGGGTTGTTATCGTTCTCTAAGGGAATAGCACTGTGAAGGTCGGATCGAATGTTCACTAAGGTCTAAGGGATGAAGGAAGATTATTTTTGTGTTTTTATATTTTATGAAAGCAAGTAAATTCTGGTTTTATAGAGGTTTTGGTTTTAAGCTAATTAAACTAATAAACTAAATAACAATTATACAATGAAGCGTATTCACCTGGGATGCACTACTGCTTGCTAGCTATCCAATTCTACCTATTGCTTTATCACACTTGAGATGTAATGTGTAAGTATTTTCTAATTAATGAACGGATTACACGAACCCGCCGTCTATGTAATATTCCGTTAGGGCAATGCGCAAGTAAGGTAGTATGAAGACTATTACAAGGCCCCCTAAGAGTATATTACATGCAATTGAAATATCTTAAGAGGGATCAACCATATAAGGGGTAAGGTAGTATGAAGACTGTTACCCATGGTATCCTTTTTACATACTTACGTTTCCCCAGACTTATCAACATCGATACAAACAAAAGCTGGTTTTCTAGAGCCTAACGCGCACATCCAGCAACAAGAAGCAACACGAAACAAGAATTATAAACTATAATCCATTAGACTCATTGAATCTGTCACAAACAACAAGATCTAATCAATTAATGACAAGGTTCATGCATTCCTAAATAAATACTAGATGAATTAGCCGATCATACTTAAGTAAATAAATCATAATCAACAAAAGGAATTCAAGACATGAATTAAGATAGATATGATAATTAAACCATTATAAGATGTTTATAGATTGAATTAGGTCTTCTAAGTTGCTGGAAAAACACATACCCAAACCCTAGAATCAGACTTAAGGTTGGGGGCTTGATAAAAACGAAGTTATGAGTTTGTATTTATAGGCAAAACCCTAACCGACCTTCATGATGGCGTCACTAATAACATGTGATGCCGTCACCGCAAAAATTTTCATGTAGTTGTAGATTTTTTCGTTCTGAACGCGTGGGCTATTGAATCGTCGAAATCTGAGTTCGTATGAAGGAGTTATGATCAAAACAATATCTGGTACTTCACGCGCGCGTTAAATGGTATTCTTAATCTCGTGACACCGAATCTTCTAGAGTTCCTTTAGGTCGTCCATGTTCTGACGGCGTCACCAATGTACTGACGCCGTTGCTTCGTAATTCATGACGGAGTCGCTTTATGCTTGTGACGCCGTCTCCACGCTCTGTAAACATATTCTTTAAGAGATTTTGGTGTAGGTCCGTAGTCTTGTTCATTTCTTCTCCAAATGAGCCCAAGTCACGTGTATTTCCTCCAAATGCCTTCCAAATGCTAAATGCCTGGAAAGGAACGATTAAGTACCTATTTTGGGCATAAATGCACGATTTAAGGGGTTAAATGACCCCGAAAAAATGTATAAAATGACACCTCATCAAATACCCCTACATTTGGGATTTGCTTGTCCTCAAGCAAATGGGCTTTTCTACCTAGACAATAGCAGTATTAGGGTCATTTAATATACTCTTTAAAAGTATTTTACAACATAACCTTCTAGACCACGTAATAACAGCACAGAAAGTATATATTAGTACCTCACATAAGTGTTTGAGATTCTCTCTTTCACTAGGGTGTATAATAAATTATAACATAATAGGGAAACAGAAAATCAACACTCATTACCTGTCATAGCATGTAAATTACCATAGGCTTGGTAAAGGATCAAACCTCCACCGCTAGGCACACACATTATTCATTACTATCTAAGAGGTCTTTTTAAAGGGTTGTGGGGTGTAGTGTTATAAACATAATAATGGAAACGAAATATGGATACATTAGGTGCTTTGGGGTGAATTTGGAGTGGAAGGGTTAGCTAATAATTTACATGAATACACACAGGTATTGGTTAGCAAAGCCAAGACTCTGAAGAAGATATACCAACTCTACACAACCTGCACATCGATCTACTTTTTTAAGAACGTTAATACATCACAGACAGGGGGTGTATAACACTTACCCCTACACATGATCTTTACATGCACGATATTTACAAATCATAACAATGACCTGATTTGAGGTGGTCAAAATAATCAGTGAGATTCATCTAACAAACAAATGGGGTATAGAACCTAACTTTCATCCCCAATTCTTTCGCAGAAATTAAATACTACCATGAATCCCAATCGTTCCAAAATAGTATTTACAAGGATAAGGACTTAGCAACCGTGTACTCAATAATTAACTTGGGTAAAACAGATAATGTACTAAAAAAGAGTACATTACAAGGTAGGCTAAGGCTATTTGGGTGTAACGATTGGTTTAAGGGTTAATAATGCTCTTCATTAATAGTCCAGCTTAACCAGAAAATTACGAGAACCATAAAAGGGAAAGCTCGGAGGGTTGTACTAGGGTATCCTGCACTAAAGGTGAGTGCATGGCAAGGGTTGGATGGTGGGACAGTACTATTAGAAGTTGTGACATCATAACATTTACAGTTTATAAAACGATGGGTTAATCCTAATGCCTCTTATCAAGCAAATCCTAATACTTACTATCGTCCTCGGATGCATCCACAAAAAACAAGTTCTATGTATTAATATACAACCGGTACACTCTATACATCCTAAATTAACCATAACTAATGAATAAAGAAAAGGTGATAAAACCACGCATACACACTGTAACAACGGAATAGACACACATGATTGCTCACTCCTTAACTCGAACAAGCTAAAGGTATAACATCTAAGGGCAAACCTCACATTTTGAGGGATGGAATTTGAGGGGTTATTGTGCTATAATATAAATTCCTATCCATAAGACGCTCTTAATACTTGGTTTTCATCGGTATGTGTCATAATTTTTTTAAAATTTGGGTCAAAATTACCTCTTATGCTGTGTTTTGATATATTACCCATCATTTTAAGGACAAAGAAAATGGCAAATGAAAGAATTGTTTCTAAGGCTATCGTTGACAGAAATTATTTTATAGGAAAATGAATTTTTGTCATAAATCACCGTGTAATCTTCATCGTTGGATTCGTCAAACGGTATTCTAAAGTCAATTTCATTGTTGAGAGAACTTACCATGGGTTCAGACATTAACGTGTCATTAAACACTATAGCTGAGAATTCGATTTCAGCAGATCTGAGGTCGTGAACGTCTTCATCTTCCCAGATCTTACCATACGTAGCAGTTTCCTAGTTATACACCTTACCACGCCTACGAGCTTTTTCTTCCTCAAGTCTGATATACTCCTCCATATTAATGTTGGGGTCGTCCATTTTAACCCTATAACAAATTCGCTAGGAAAGAAAATGGTCAAATAGCCTAATATGCCGTATTCAGTTAACTGAATATGCCGTATTGATGATAGAGTTGAATACGCTGCATTGGTTTTGAAAAAAATTATATGTCGTATCCAAGAAGATGAATACGCCGTATTGAGTATTCGACTCCAAAAGTTACAGCAAACTGTAATAATGCAGAAAAAACACACAAACACACAATATGCAAATTAATCTAAACTAAAACACTAATAAATAAAAATTAAACAACTTCACTCCCCGGGAACGGCGCTAAAAACTTAATGTGTCATTGTGTGTAGGTAATTTATTTCTTATCAAGTTTTACTATTTATTTTATGCCGACTATACCTAAAAACAACACTATAACGGGCAGTGTACCCGGTCCGATGTAGTTTCGTTGGTAAGTAGGGTGTTAATCACTAAGAGCGAGAACGTTAATTCCTAATTCTATCAGTATTTTAGTTATCTATGTTAAGTTAATCTAGATTATGCAAAACCAAAGCTAAACCTAATCTAATGATAAGAGGGGTTTCAGCCTAAGAGACTGGCATGGTTCTGATATCTAACATAGGGTTTTGATGACAAGTAAAGCAATAAACACACACAAGAAGATGAACAAATGATAGAGGAGCGGTCAAACACTAATGTAAAGAAAACATATCAACCATGAATAATCCGATAAAAAGCAGGTTTATTTATTAAAGCAATGATTGTCTTATCTCAAAGGGCATATCATTCCTAGACTTATGCGGTACTTCTTCCTAAGACCTAGACACGCTAATTCTATCACAATTATACGCATCCGCATAAAGCAAGCATTTGTTGATTATAATCTATCTTAGGTGATTAGTAATGGTGTCCATCTAAACCCTAGCTCATGGAGACTTTACCCACTTACTGCTTAACGACTCTTTATATACTAGTAGTCCACTGTCCGAGTCTTTACCAATGGAATAAGAACGTACTCGTTGATCCCAGGGTCACATGCCGGTCCAACTAAGCTCACTAAACTAAAGGCAAGGATAGGTCAATATTTGTGATCCTATGATTCTAGATATATAAATTGCAATCCTTATCCTCCATCGTATCTAGATCACCTATGGGCTCATCATCTAACCATGCCATGCACTTAGGCATCTTAACCATAACTATCTCACATTCTAAATCCTCGTTATATGTTCTCTTAGGTTGTGACTTAGGCAATTCTATCATGTCATCTAACTTACGGGTCATTGCTATGGAGCTCTTCTCAAAAGTTTGATGCAATTGGTCACTTTTCCTAAGGGTCTCACCAACAAAAGTTGATCCTAAACACGAAGGTTGTTCATACGAATACATCCTAGGTGAAGGCTCATATGGTTCTTTAATTTCACTAGGTGAGGCATTTTGTGTGCGAGGATATTCTACTCCACCATTCATCATTTTATATATTTCCTCAAGATTCTCTAAGTCGCTTTTAAAATCTTCCGGATAATTTTCATGGTAATATTCTATGAAGCACTCAAATTGTTCTTCCGTTAACGACTCAAGTGTGATTTCATCCGCCATGGTGACGAATGACATATTTACGAACAACTACACAAAGAAGAGATAGACTAAAAGAAAGCTACTTGACAAGAAATTAAATCTCACTTGATAGGAATCTTGTGAGTAGACCTAAGCTAGATAGAATCCGAAACCTACGCTATTCCCCGGCAGCGGCGCCAAAAACTTGATGCGGTTGTCGTAAGGGACTTCTACAAGAAGTTTTACAACTCCCTAGGCAGTGTACCTAACCGTTGTAGTGTAGTATAGGCAAGGCTCGGGGGTTGTTATCGTTCTCTAGGGGAATAGCACTGTGAAGGCCGGATCGAATGTTCACTAAGGTCTAAGGGTTGAAGGAAGATTCTTTTTGTGTTTTTATATTTAATGAAAGCAAGTAAATTCTGGTTTTAGAGAGGTTTTGGTTTTAAGCTAATTAATTACTAATAAACTAAATAACAATTATACAATGAAGCGTATTCACCTGGGATGCACTACTCCTTGCTAGCTATCCAATTTTACCTATTGCTTTGTCACACTTGAGATGTAATGTGTAAGTATTTCCTAATTCATGAACGGATTACACGAACTATGTAATATTCCGTTAGGGCAATGCACAAGTAAGGTAGTATGAAGACTATTACAAGGCCCCTAAGAGTATATTACATGCAATTGAAATATCTTAAAAGGGATCAACCATATAAGGGGTAAGGTAGTATGAAGACTGTTACCCATGGTATCCTTTATACACAATCACGTTTCCCTAGACATATCAATAGTGATACAAACAAAAGTTGATTTTCTAGAGCCTAACGCACACATCCATCAACAAGAAGTAATAGGAAACAAGAATTATAAACTATAATCAATTAGACTCATTGAATCTGTCACAAACAACAAGATCTAATCAATTAATGACAAGGTTCATGCATTCCCAAATAAATACTAGATGAATTAGCCAAGCATACTTAAGCAAGAGAAATCATAATCAACAAAAGGAATTAAAGACACGAATTAAGATAGATATGATAATCAAATCATTAAAGATGTTTATGGACTGAATTAGGTCTTCTAAGTTGCTGAAAAAACACTTACTCAAACCCTAGAATCAAATTTAGGGTTGAGGGCTTAATAAAAACAAAGTTATGAGGTTGTATTTATAGGCAAAATCCTAACCGACCTTCATGACGGCGTCACTAATAACATGTGACACCGTCATCGTGAAATTTTTGGCATAGTTGTAGATTTTCTCGTTCTGAACGCGTGGGCTGTTGAATCATCGAAATCCGAGTTTGTATGAAGGAGTTATGATCAAAACAATATCTGGTACTTCACACGCGCGTTAAATGGTATTCTTAATCTCGTGACACCAAATCTTCTAGAGTTCCTTTAGGTCGTCCATGTTCTGACGGCGTCACCAATGTACTGACGCCGTCGCTTCGTAAATTATGACGGCGTCGCTTTATGCTTGCGACGCCGTCTCCACGCTCTGAAGCATAATCTTCAAGAGATTTTGGTGTAGTTCCGTAGTCTTGTTCGATTCTTCTCCAAATGAGCCCAAGTCACGTGTATTTCCTCCAAGTGCCTTCCAAATGCTAAATACCTGAAAATGAACGATTAAGTACCTATTTAGGGCATAAATGCATGATTTAGGGGGTTAAATGACCCCGAAAAAGTGTATAAAATAACACCTCATCAAATTCTCCACCATTTTTTTTAATTTTGACCAAAATTGATTTAATTTTGACTTTTTTAACCAATCAGATCACACAATTTTGCCTACGTGTCAACGTCAAACGACCTAATTGGTCGAATTTTTTTCTATAAGATCAAATCTCATAAAGAACTTTGAAATAATATAATTTTTTTATTATTTTAAAGATTTTGAATTATTTTCTAATTTTAATCATTGGTTTAATCATAATATTTCATTAATAGCAGTGTGATAACAAATAATTCTAATGATTTTCATTCAATCATAATATACTAAAATTATGAACAAACTATTTTGATTTTTTTTAAAAGATGCATAGGCGAATATTGTTTAGCAAAACTATTTTAATAAATTTGTAAATGTACGATGAACTAACTATTTTAATTTTTTAAGGTAACATCTGTTTTGAACCATTTCGCTAGTTAATTCATGAAAATATACAAAAATTATGCAATAAGAGTTTAACGTGACTATTTTAGAGTTGGTTGCATCTAATAAAAAGGGTACGTTATTAGTACCCTTATTGTGATTTTCTAAGTTTTTTTCTTTTTTTACTGTGAAACGGAAAGTGCAGAACAAAAAATGTAAAGTTTGACAAGTCAAAAGTATTAAAGTGTCACAAAATACGGAACATAAGTTGAAAAAAACTGTGTTGTAATGTTAACTAAGGAAGGTTGTTGAGGCTATATGATAATCATATTTTTAGGGGTAATTATATATCAAATAGTATAATAAAATATCAAATATAAAATCTCCGTAAGTCAACCTAGTCAACCCTTTAGGAAAAAGGTCAACAAACTCACGGGTATGATATAAATGATTCCTGGCAAGTGATCACCCGAGTCGTTCTCCCAATGAGGCGTGCAATGGAAAGTCGAGAGTCGGTTTGATATTTGATGTTTGAATATAACAAGGCTTTGAATGGGTTTTCTAATTATACGATAAAAAGCAATTAAAAGGCAAGCTAAACTAAAAACGAAAGCAAATACGAAATTTAAAACGTTAACGGGAATCCTAAAAAAAATGAATGTGACTTAAAATCTAAATTATCAAAATTTAATCCTAAAATGATTTTTTAACTTTTTATAAATCCTAAATGACTAAAATGCAAGAACAAATAAAGGAAACCCTAAAACGTAAGCAATTAAGGTGAAAAAACGAAGAAAACGAGAACATGATCTAATCCCGTTCTTTAAAAAACCAAAATCTATAATTTTATCCCTACAAATGCAAATTCAATTTTCTATTGTCCTAAATGATAAAAAAAATTAAAAGATTTATATTTTTTTGACTTTTATATTTTTTATTATGAATTAAAAACGGTTTTAATAAAAAAAATTGATTAAAAATACTAAACGAAATTGAAAAAAATCTGAAAAATTCATGAAAAGTGCATTGAACAGTGCTGGTTCTATGAAAAATAAAAGGGCTTAACCAGCTTATCGAAATAAGCTAGAATAAGCCAAAGAATGCTGATAAGCTTAAATGCTAAAAAAGGGGTAAAAGATTAAAATGTGCAAAGTAAAACATAAAAGACCCAAGGGCGCTATTGGCAGTGAGTGTGTGTGTTAAGACAGTTGAGAGGGTTGAGGTCGAGGGTTCAAACCTAGCTCACCCTTGACTTCCCCTTTCCTGTTTTTATTTTTTTTATGCAAAATTTTTTAACAAACTTTTAGAAAAGCTATAAATAAGCATTGTTTGTGAAGAGACTTTTTATGAAAACAACTAAATAAGCTAGAAATAAGCTGAAAAATGGTGACAATTTGCTTATTGAAGACTAAGGGTTATGCACTTGACTGTTTAGGCTATTTCGGCTTAATATGCTAATGCTCTAATAAAAAATAAGCAAGAATGACCTAACCCCTGACTATGAGCAACCATAAGATAAATAAGAAACAAGAATAGCTGATAAGCATTTAAAAAATCAAAAAAGCAAAGGCCAAAATAGTTAGCCAAACAGCCAAAGAAGGCACTTGCTAGTTATTTTAAGCTAGTTAGCTGGATCATCTATGCTAATGGCTTTTAAAGCCTAAAATGCTTATCCACAAGATTTCGTATATCTGCAAAAGAAAAAATGGGTTTGAAATCAAATTAGCACCTGAAAAAGCTGAATCTAAATGGTTGACTACATCAGGTTGCTTAATGAGTTTTTCAAGGACAAAAAGCTTTTTGCAGCCTTAAAAATAAGCTAGTAAAATAACTTTAAAGACTAGAATGAGCTAAATACTGTTCAAGCGTGATAATCCAATGTGCTTATATAATGAATTTCAGTACCTTTAAATATTTTAATAATAGTCTATTTTTAAGATTGAAAAGTGGCCTTTTACAAACTGATAAAACTAAAACTTAGAAGACTTAAGACAGATTTTGATTTACTAAAATAGACAAAAATGTATTTATTGTACAGATACTTTTACCTGCAATTATGAGTTAAAACAAGTTGACTAACAAACAACAAAAACCACTATTAAAAATCTTTAATAATATAAGCTGAACTAAGAAATTGAAAATCCTCAGATTTTAAACATATAGAATTAAACTAATACATTGAGATTTTACTTTTAAGACTTTCAAAAACAGCTCTTAAATCAACATTAAAAGGGCTTGTTAAAATTGGTTTAATGACCCAAACATTTTTAAGACTCCTTTTGACCCATTTTGGCAGTTAACCCAAACACACCTTTAATTTATGACAAGTAGTTTTAAGCTAATAACATATAACAAAAAGCTTTAATATAAATGTAAAATAGGATTATTGAACAAATTAGCATGATTAAAGCTAGAAATAAGCAGAAAATAAACAGGGGTTTTAAAGCACGAAAGTAAGTTTAAACAGTAATAAAACAAGCTTAAAAATGAGAAATGGAAAGTGTACCTTGACTCATTGCTCAAAACATGAGTTTTTTTATCCCTAAGTAAGCTCTAAATCCTACACAGCTTATGAATAAGCAATCTATTTAACCCATAAGCTCTTCCTTGTCAAGCTTATCTTCCTAGCTTATTCCTATTTTCAAATCAAACTCTTTCAATAACCAAGGTTCACACTAATGAGTCTAATGGACTCATTAGTGTAAACAGATTTGTGAGCTGGCTAGGTAGCTTATACTAACTTATGAGAACTTATTAACAATAATAATAGGTAAATTAAGCTTAAAGTAAAACTGGATAAAGTAACACAGATTTAAAGGAAACTTAAACTTTTCATTAATCATAAAAACAATACATTGCTTTTTAAAGAAAAATACATTAAAAATAGTTTTTATGATTCTCCTAAGGAAGTTTACAATTAACTAATCCCTGGATCTATCTTCTAAATTCGAAAATCCTTAGAACTATTTATATAAATAAACTAAAGTCTTTGAGCTAGTGCTTGTTGTGTTTTTGTTTTGAGTGACTTGAAAAGCATCATCCTAGCCCTTGAATCAACCTTGTTCACCAAGGCCTTGAATCACCACCATTGATTAATCTTGACCTTGATTTTGTCATATCCAATCAATTAGTGTAGGATTGCCAACGTGGTTTGTTTTCTAGCTGGTGTGGGGTTTAGGAGGGGGGTGTGAATTTTATTTGTCGTACTGCAGGGGTAGGGTTGAAAGGGATAATAAATAGTGGTGGGGATTTGGCGGGAATTTAGATTTGGGTTTTTTTAGGTCAAAGTTTGGTGATTGGCAGAACTGGTCCCTCAGCTCTTATGCTTGTATTGCAACCATCGTCCTTTATTCTTTCATCTTTGGCCCTTGGAGTTGTGATGATGTTGCGTCGTTAGTCCTTTAAGGACTAACGAGGTGAGGGCTGGATGTGTCAACGACCTAACAGTTGTTTGGTTTGGTTATGTGGGCTGTTAAGGTATAGAGATGGGATGTTGGGCTTTAATAGTGTTAAGCCCAAAATAAGTTTAAAGGTTTATTTAAGCCTTTGTATAATAGCTTAATGGGCTGACCCGACCCATTAGATGGGTGGGGGTTGGCCCATTTAGCATTTCTTCTGTTTTGGCTTCGTCTTGACTTTGACTTTGATTTTTTTCGTTCTTTCCAATTCCGTGCTCGATTTTGTCCTTTTTGTTGTGTCTTTTGTCTTTTTTTTGAATATCCGTTTCCTGTACAATATAAGTGAAAACACACGAATACAGTGTATATTTGGTATGTTTTTTGGTCGTTTAAGTCCGTTTTTAATGGAAAATGGTATGTGTAATTAAGCACATACCAAAATCCCCCATACTAAAGTATTACCGTGTCCTCACGCAATGCCATAAGTAAACACTTAGAAAACCAAGAGTCTCAATCCCCCTTGACTAATTACCTCAAAAAGTAGCTAAGTGTTCATCAAGGGGAATTAAAGAATCATTAGTTTTGAAAAGCCTCGTTTTGACCATTTTTTATATTTACACTAACTACCACTAATATCTTTGTATTTTTCTTTTTCTTGAATGTTTGGACTTTCGTTATTTTTATAACTTTAGGGTCATAGAACAAGAAGCATTTCAATCCTAAAATACCCAAAAAGGATAAATTCATCATCCTCGACTTTTCACTTGTCCCAAACCAAGCTTAAAAACGAAATCACCGTTAAATACAAGTTAAGATGCTAACACTACTCATATTTATAACTTGTGAACTTTTCACTCCTGATAATTATTATATATTAGGTGAATGTGCCATTTCGAATTTCAACCATGGATCAACGTTTTGTAAATTTTCTATACTTCACGTTCTACCCGAGAATAATGAGTTTGAAGGCGAGATCATCCCATGTAGCGACTTTCGTCTCGGCACATCCCAACCTTGCGGCTAAGTGACCAGGCTTTTGACACCCCACAGAGACTAGTATCGAGACTCACGGACCTTCGGTTTCAAAAACTCTTAGGTTTCCCGTATATACATAAAATTACAACTTAAAATGTAATAGTCTTAGTTCAAAAGCATATTTAAATTTAAGAAAAAGAGATTTTCCCTATATTTATTAATTCACGTTTACTACACTTAATATAATTACACATCCATTAAACTAATGAAATCCTCGACCTTTTAGAAGGCTGCAACATCGGTTGTGAGCCGGCAAGATGCAGCAAACTTTTATCAGTCTCGGATAATTACTATGTGCCTTATTTAGAAGACTGCAACATCGGTTGTGAGCCGGCAAGATGCAGCAAACTTTTATCAGTCTCGGATAATTACTATGTGCCTTATTTAGAAGACTGCAACATCGGTTGTGAGCCGGCAAGATGCAGTAAACTTTTATTAGCCCACAGTTTATAATTATTACTCATTTTTTTCATTTTTTCCATTTTTTTTTATATTACCAAGATATAGAGAAAATTTCTTTTTAGAAAATTTAAGTATAAATTTGAACTAAAATTATTGATATCATCCATACTTCAAAAATTGTTGATTTAAGTTTAATTTTCGAAAAGAGCACGTATTATTAGTCCGGTTTAGGAGCTTATGGGAGAAAAAGCCACAAACTACACTTATGAGCTCTTAAGATTTCCAACTAATCATTGTTTAGCATCTAACTCATAATTAACTCTATCATTTTTCGTTCTTCGCAAATTTAAAATCTTTAATAAAAAGATCCGCGAATGCTTAGTCTAAAAGTTAAAGGACAAGCTAGAGCACAACATGCTCGATCGAGTTAAAATTTATTTTTATTCTACCCACCAGGAAAGTCAAAATTGTGACAAAACACTTATTTTTTTTTGGAATTTTTGGAATTTTTTCATTTTTCATTTTTTTAGTATTTTGGTGGTAAAAACAGGATTACGCGAAAACAACGGCTGCAGGCAAAATGAAATCGATAGATCCCCCCATACTAGAACCGAACATTATCCTCAATGTTTTAAGAAGGGTCTCTACGTAAATCTAAGGCCGTTTATTAATTATGCGCAAAGATAAACGTTAGTCTATAAGATTAAGATATTGGATTCCCAAAATGAAGCTGAGGATATGAAGATCAAGTGATCGAAGGACAAAACTACAAGCACGAGTCTTCAAAATCCGGGCAATCCTGGACATACAATACAAAACACGAAACACGGAAAATGGAAGAGGTGAGCTTCCTCACAACACACTTATTCATTACTACTATTATAATTAGATTAAGATAAGCATGGGTTGCCACCCACGAAGCGCTTATTTTTGTTAACCGAGTCTTGAGCCTGACTCGATCCCCCGTACTTGAGCTGGTAAAGGAGGATAGAAATGGAGAAACGGAACATCTAGATAGGAATGTCACCTCTAGAAATCGTCATCGGGCTTTCAGAAATGAGCTGGAAAGCTTTAAAGCCCCGATGAGATAAGAGATGAGGAAATTTCTCCTCATTAGAAGTAAGAATACCAGGATTGAAAATGTTGTCCTCGCTTTTGAATGAAAATGTAAGCAAAGTGTCAAACACTAGAGAAAGAGGATCATGGATGAATGAGATAGAAAATTCAATCGGTGATAGAAATCTCTTGGATTAGACTTCAATGAATATCCCTGGATCAAAAATCGTGTTTTTAGTTCTGAAAGGA
>BQNB010131570.1:2142-15909 GCA_026074375.1 Tanacetum coccineum
GCTAACTTTTTGTAAATACCCTATTTATTATAATAAAGTGATGTTATAATAATAGTAATAATAATAATAATAATAATAATAATAATAATAATAATAATAATATAATATCAGATTTGTGGTTACATTCAACGCCATTCAACATTAATTCAACATGGTAAGTTGAATTAAGGGTCCAAGATTTATTTGTGAATATTCATTCGGTCTTTCTTTTGTTCAGGCGTCCCATATATTTTTTATTCGAGTGGTTTTAGGGTTCCTTCTTGTGACACTAGACGTTTTGATTGCTGCTCTTCACACAAGTTTTGCTTTCATTACGGTTGCTTGATATGACGGTTGTGCGATTCCATTGTCCATTTGTGGGTCTTAGTGGATGTCATGATGGTGGTGGAAATGGTCTTACTAAGACTTCTTTGATCACGCACCTTCGTGATCGGCATTGTAATGGTGAGGCACAAGCTATCACTAAACACTCTCTTCTTTCTAATTTGGTCATTTTTGAGAGGGCTGAGGTAACTCTTAAGCGTATGGGGATTTGGTAATGTGGTGTTTGTTTCAAAACACATACTCTTCGGGCTAAGTGTTGCCATGATAAAGGTTCTTTTGTGTCACCCCCGGATAGTGGTGGTGGTGTTGTTCGGTTCGTTCTTTATGATCTTACAAAACCAGAAGTTTCTCCTTGTTCCGAACAGCTCAATCATGTTGAAGACTTGTTACACGACTAACATGGTGGTTTTACTTTGGCTCTTCTTGATAGTTTGTTTTCAAAAGGGTTGCGTACTATCAAATCCATCCCCCCAAGTGTCGTTTGGGGTTTTCTCGTGTCTTGAAAGGAGCTTTTGATAAGGTGATTTGTAAGCCTTATGATATCTCTTGTTGGGTTTGTTTGTTAGCCTTGCCACTTTGTCTTCTTAAGACTTTCCGTCCGAGGAGTAATCTTGAGTGCAAGTCTGCTATTAAGCGTCAATGCCAGGAAGAGAGTATTGTTAATGCCATTCGATCATGGGGGACACCGGGTGGTAGTTTGCAGCTTTTAAAGGAGACTTTGGTCGAGTCCTCCCCTACTTTTTTAGATGTTAATGACGATGACCTTGATTTGGGTGAGCAAAATATTAAGCAGTGTAAGAGGAAGATTTGTGGTGGACATTACACTGCCGCAGTCAGAGTTCTTTCTTCCTCTGATGTTGCTCCTTATAATGAGGCTACCCTTAAGGACCTAAAGACTAAGCACCCTTTCCATCCTACTCCCTTTTTACCACATATATCCACTGATCATCATCATCTCATCGCATCTTCGACTGTGGTTTTGGACAGAATCAAGAGTTTTCCTCGTGGCACGTCTTGCGGGCGGGATGGTTTGCGTGCCCAACACCTCATGGATTGTTTGAGTGGGGCCGCTGTTGCTGTTTCTGATGAGTTGATCTCCTCTATCACCCAAGTGGTGAATCTCTTTCTTGCTGGGAGCTGTCCCCAGATGTTGGGTGAGTATATTGCCAGTGTTCCTCTTACACCGTTGGTTAAACCAGGTGGTGGTATTCGTCCTATAGCCATGGGTATTGTCTGGAGAGGTCTGGTCTCTAAGGTTAGTGCTATTATGATTGGCCATTCCTTGGATGGTTATTTAGATGGTCTTCAGTTCGGTGTTAGGGTGGTTGGTGAAAGTGAGACTATCCTTCATTTCGTGAATCGTTTGATTGAGGCTTTTGGAGGGGATGTTGGTCTTTCAATGTTGTTGGTGGATTTCAAAAACGCCTTCAACTTGGTATATCGAGAGGTTATGTTGCGTGAAGTTCGTCTTTATCGCCCTGCTATCTCTCGTTGGGTAGAATTTTATTACTCTAACCCAGCTAGATTGTACTACGGAGAGCACACCTTATGGTCATGCCAAGGAGTGCAACAGGGTGATACCCTTGGCCCTTTCCTTTTTTCCCTAGTGTTACATCTCCTGATATGTAAGATTAGAGACTCCTTTAGCCTTTCTTTGCATGCTTGGTATCTGGATGATGGTACTATTGTTGATGATATTGTGGTTGTTGGAAAGGTTTTAGAGTTAATTATGGAGGATGGGCCGAGGTGTGGCTTGCAGCTCAACGTTGATAAAACTGAAGTTTTCTGGCCAAAGGAAGACCCTCGAAGCAGGCTTACAGGTATTTTTCCACCTAATATTGCTCGACCCTTGCATGGTGTTAAATTACTTGGTGGGCCCGCTAGTGTGGATTTTGATTTTTGTAATGAGCTTGTGATGAAGAGAGTGGCCAAAACTATTGGGCTTATGGATGCTATTGCTAAGATTAATGATCCTCAATGCGAGTTGTTGCTTCTTCGTTCTTGTACAGGTATTTCCAGGCTATACTTTACTATGCGCACATGCCCTCCTCGTTTCTTCGAGTCTGCTCAGCGTTCTTTTGACGTGGCTCTTCGTTCTTCTCTGGAGCGTATTGTCACTGCTTCGAGACCAGGATTTGGTGACTGGAAATGAAGACTTGCTACCTTACCTTTTGCATTTGGGGGGCTTGGTGTCTATTCTGCGGGTGATGTTTTAAATTATGCCTTTCTTGCTTCTCGATTACAGTCTACTGACTTGCAGACTAAGCTCCTTCGGCGCACTGGTATTGTTTCTCCTGGGCTTATTTTCGATGATGCCTTGTCTGTGTTTAATACATCTATGGAGACTGACCTTTTGAGTAATCCAAGTGAGATCGCTGCCCCCAAACTCATGAAGAAAATGACAGATATATATTTCACACGGGTTACTAAAAATGCAAAGTCCACATTTTCTTTATCTCCTCGACAGATGGCCTTGTGGACTTCTCAAAGGGAGGATCATACCTCTGACTGGCTTAGGACGGTCCCTATTTCCGGGTTGGGACAAACTATGAACGGTAAGACTTATCGTTGTGTTTTGTGTTATCGGTTAGGGATCCCCTTATTTTCTGGTTCGAAGCCTTATTCAGCTTGTTCAAGGGTTTTTACCGGGGATATTTATTGAGACCATGCTGTATCGTGTACTGGGATTATTGGTATTAAACATCGTCATAACGTTGTGCGCGATACCCTTGTCGACATATGTTATCATGAAAATTATGTGGGAAGTAAAAATGGTTGGAATCTTGTTAATAGTTAATTTTATTGTATGTTAAAAAAAGTTAATTTTTTTTATGTTTTTGATGTTTTTAGAATGGGTGAACACATCTTGTTCGAACGAATATGGTGTAAAAGAAAAACAAATGCATATCTTGTTTGAAGAAATGTGGGTGGAAAGAAAATTTTGATGCATATATCTGTTTGTACGAGTATCTTTTATGTGAAAATAATGTGTATTTATGTACTCAAATAATAATAATAATAATATCGGTGTGTTTTGTGTTATCGTTTAGGTATCCTTTTATTTTATGGTTCAAAGCCTTGTTCATCTTGTTCAAGGTTTTTTGCTGGGATATTTATGGAGACCATGCTGTATCGTGTGCTAGGATTGTTGGTATTAAACATCGTCATAACGTTGTGCGCGATACCCTTGTCGACATATGTTATCGTTCGGGGATTTCAGCTGGTAAGGAAGTGGATATCGGGTCGGATGGGGGGCGTGACAAACCATTACGTCCAGCAGATATGTTACTTTACTCGTGGGATAAGGGACTTGATGTGTGTGTGGATGTGACTGGATCTTCACTATTGACGCGAACCGGGATGGTTAATTTCGTACCCGGTCGGGTCGTAATTGATGCTGCACAACTTAAACGTGATAAGTATATGGATACGTGTGCGGCTATTGGATATGGGTTTCTCCCATTCTCTTTCTCGTCCTTGGGAGAATTGGAGGCAGATGCGGTTACTTTACTGAAGCGCATCCGGAAGTTCTCCATAACCCAAGACATTGGGGCACGTGCGGCTATTCATATTTTTAATAGGATTAGTTTCGTCATTGCTAAAGAAGTTGAGGCTCAGATAGCATCTCGGCTCCCCTCTAATTTTTTGTAAATCCTATTAATTTCTAATGAAGTGATGTTGAATAACAAAATAATAATAATAATAATAATAATAATAATAATAATAATAAAGTGATGATTGAATCATAAAAAAATCAAAAATATAAAGAAATGATAATAATAATAAAAAGAGGGCATTCTAGTCATCTTCAGTGTTAAAACGAGGGTATTTTAGTCATTATATATCTTTTTAACCGGTCAAACTAACGGTCAACGAAAATTAGACTAAAAGTGAAACGAAACTATATTTTTAGACCAAAATCAAAATGTTTTTGAATTTTTAACCAAAAGTAAAAAACTCACCAAACCATAAGGACTAAAAATGTACTTAACTCTTCATATTATAAACAAAAGAATAAAACGGGAAATTGGATAAAAAAAGCAGCCAGCCATCCACCCCTTTGCCGATGAAATCTGATCACCGAAAGCTACAGCCGATGAAAAGTTTATTTCCAACCCCGAGAAGATAGACAGTTATCCGGGAGGTGGTGAAAAAAAGGCAAAGACTGAGATAAAAATTAATATATCAGTTGGAGGAATTATTAGGCAGGACAGATGTCCAGGTTTAATGGTAAAACAAATGCTTGCTCAATTGATGAACGTTAGTGATTGATTTGAATCTCATCAACGAGCGTGGAGGCCTACTCTACAGAGCATTCTAGAGTAAACATAGCTATATAGGTGATCCGTATTGGGTAAAAATAATTACCCAAAGTACGTGAGGTTTAATTTGTTTTAAGTTTATGTAATTTTTAGCTAGAGTTGTACATATGTTTTTCATATTCACTTTTGTAAGGCCGTGGCGATAAATGAGTAAAGAATTGAGTTTGCCCAAATGTTGAAAAGTAGAAAACTAGAAAACTAGAAATCTATAAAACTAAAAAAAGAATGTAATTTCGGAAACCTTTTAATTAATAATTATAATTTCGGAAAAAACTAGAAAACTAGAAATCTATAAAACTAGAAAAGAATGTAATTTCGGAAACCTTTTAATTAATAATTATAATTTCGGAAAACTAGAATAGAATTTAATTTCGAACAAACTATAAAAGAATGTAATTTCGAAAACCTTTTAATTAAGTTGACTAATAATTTTGAAAACAAGAAAAGTTGAAAAATCTAATTTAGGAATGTTTGAAAGTTGAATGCATGCCTGGAGAAAGTTTAGTGTCATGTAGGTTGAATGTTGAAAACTTAATGTATTTTATTTAAGGAACTAATGTTTAATGTTTTAAGCAAGGTAAGGTTGAATGTTCAGTATATACACGTCTCGTAAGGTTAGTATTTTAAGCAATGCTATAACTAATTACTACTACATCATTATGATAATAATGTTTAATGTAATAATGTTTAATGTAATAATGTTTAATGTTTTATATTCAAAACACATAATGTTGAAAAGTCATATGCACGCATGGTATTTTAAGCAATGATCTAACTAATTACTACTACACTTAATTACACGCATGTATTTGTGTAACAAAGGAATGTTTGACAATTCTCTTTCTTTAACCACTAGAAAGACCTATATAAACAACCATGAGTTAGTAACTCATCCGTCATTCATTAGCCATTTTCGTGTATACCAGAAAGAAAGAACAAAATGAAGGATATCAAAAACGAAACAAATGTGGATCATACTCTTGAGGTTAGAAATCATGTTTTTCTTTCTTTCGTCTTTTTAATGCCGATCGTCTTATAAAGCATATTTTCCATGCTTTGTAACATGCAAATGTCAAATGCTCTTGTGGTTAGAACTCTTTTTGTTTTCTTATTTTGTATGTGAAATGCAGATGTCAAATGACGATGATCTTATAAATCTTTATCCTACTTTGCTTTACGTACGGGTACATCCCCCTCCTATCCATGCTCTTGTGGTTATTTAGCATATTACGTACGACATGCGGAAACTAAAGAAAACAGTAACCATCCTGGCCATAACTTCATTTTCATATTTCAATGATTAGTAGCCCACCAGCTTCACATGATATCAGGATATCATTATATTGGTCCATGAATGCATGCGAAGCTTGACATCTATTCTATTTCACGTCACTACATTGATCCGAGATGAAGCCGCTTTTGAGCCCCACCACTGGAATATGACGTATGCAACCTTATATAATGGCTATTGAAACCATGTATGCAACCTTATATTGTATTGTTAATCATGGAAATCTCTTGCATACTCATATTGGGATGAATAGTTGATAATTGGTTACTTTCTAAAGTTATTACAGGGTTTGTTTAAAAAACATAGTCAAAGTGATGATTGTGTTGACATTGTAAATATATTGTCTTGAAAAACCATTTCATTATCGTTAACAAATATTCCTTGTATGTGATCCTTGCCAAATTTATGCCAATATAATTGAGTGTAACAATATTTGAATGACAGTTTTAATTATGGAATGTCTAAAACATAATGCATACAATGTCAACTCTTTCCACCTCGCATGCTAATAAGATTAGTTATTTTAGGAAAAACTTTATTAGATGGTCGATAAAAAGTGTGTTTTATTATATAAAATAGAAAATAGATAGATAGTACTCGTGCATAGCAATGAAATTTTATAACGGTAGATAGTTGTAGTGATAAAAAATGCATGAGTTATAAATGAAAAATAGTAACCGTATGTAGATAGTTTGCTATAGTTGAATGCTCACATGTTACAACCGTTTGCAATTACAAGATGATCTTTTCAACGTTCTATTTTGAACGTTACACGAAACACTTCCCACAATATCGAATATCCTTAATTATTTGCCGCTAAGAATGTCCGGTGCTATGATATGCGCATTAACTTATGTGTCATTTCCATTTAAATGGCAACAATAAAATAATTTGCAACATGAAAGATAGATGGTTTTGGTCTTTGTCAGGTACAGGCGAGTTTATGGCTGCTTCGGCTAGACAGTTTATCGATGATCATTTACTTCCCGAGGTATCTTCTAAATTTAGTTGGAGGATAAGGTTAACATTCTCGCTTGGAAAATTAAGCTAAATTTTCTTTCCTCTCGTCTTAACATATCCTGAAGAGGGTTAGATATCCCCACCATTATGTGTTCGATATGTGAGAAGTATGCCGAATCTACTAATCGCATTTTCTATGATTGCTACATGGTGCGTGACATATATCGCAAAATTGCTTCTTGGTGGGATGTTAGTTCTCCTCAAATTTCTTCTTATGAGGAATGAGAAGCTTGGATTTCGAGCCTTAACTTTCCTTTCAAACGTAAGTTGCTTATGGAAGGTGTCTTTTATATTGCTTGGTGGACTATTTGGAATTTTTGAAACAAATTGGTGTTTGGATCTACTATCCCTTCGAAATCGGTTATCTTCGACGACATTGTGGCTCGTTCCTTCCAATGGTGCAAACATAGGGGTAGATTTAATTTTTCTTGGATAGATTGACTTAAAAACCCTTCTCTTGTAATCATGTAATCTTTGTTTTTCTAACTCCTTGCTAGTTTTTTCTAATAAATTCAGCCGTTCAAAAAAATAAAAAATAATTTGCAATGTTTATATATCGTAAATCTATGTTCTATATCTATCGTAAATTCATATATGAAGAGTTGAGTTTAAAACTAAAATTAGAAAGTGAGATTTGACTTAAAAAAAGAAATATAAACTACTAAAATTGACATAATTATTTTAGGATAAAAGATTTTGACTTATTAAAAAAAATATATAAACTACTAAAATGGACATAGTTATTTTAGATAAAAGCATTTCGTTCCAAGTATTATATATGTGCTTTATTTTCCTTGTAGTTGATTGGCAAAAGCAGCTTGTTAAAAAAATTGACAAAAAGCATAATGACGCAACCGAACTTTTTTTAGGCACACACCGTGCAGCTAGACACGGATACTCGGCTTTTAATTACAATGCTTATGTTTTTTTATTAGTACAATCTTAAAATAATACTAACGGAAAAGACAATCACACACAGATTGACATTATTCATAACCAACCTAACATACCATCCAAGCAAAAGACTTAACAATCTTATTTCCTGACCCAAACAATCTTATTATGAACGTAACACAAAAAACGTATCACTATTGCTTATCCTTAATTATCGGTCGCTAGGGATTTTCCGTGCGTGCACGGATATTCGCCTAGTTACAATAAATGAAAATTTTGTTGGTTTGAAAAACATAGAAATTAAATAAAATGGTTGGTCTAAAAAATTACTGTTTTGGCTTGAGTGAAAAGTTTTTAGGTGTGTAAAATGATAAGGGAAAGTGACAGAGAAAAATGATGAGGTGGAATGACGTGACATTATTTTTGAGTTTTAGATTTTAGCTTGAGTGAGTACACTCCTTGCTCTTATATTACTTCAATATTTCATGACTAAGAAATATTATACTTGTGAGAATGGTTCACTTTTGGAAAGTTGTTCATGGTCTTTTCAAACTACATGTAGTGGTCACGTCTCATTGATTTCTACTTTAGTTGCCGCATCAATTTAACAACACATTATTTTACATTCATCTTTCAACTATAATTGCCATCACCTAACCAACCACATAAATATTTTCCAGTATATATACTTCACACACATTCACAAACAGAAAAGGGAAAAAAAACGAAAACTCTACTCTTTTTTGTCTTACTTACTTTCTGAAAAATGACGATATTATTTTTAGCTAATTAATTATTGTAGTAGTTTTTTTGAAGTTTTTAATAATAAAGTGGTGTTAATACGTTAAACTTGATAAAAATATTCTTCTATTTTTAGTTTCTACTCCCCCCGTCTCAAAATTATTGTCCCCCGACAAAAAACACACATTTTAAGAAAAGTGCACTTATTACTGTTTTCTCTCTTTTACTTTTTGACAGAATGACAGTTTTACCCTTAACTAATTAATTAAAGTCTTCTTTCAAGTTTTTAATTATAATTTCAAACAAGGGTAATATAGTAAACTTGATCAAACTTCCCTATCTATTTTGAGTAGTGGACAATTAAATTGGGACATCCAAAAAAGAAAACGTGGACAATAAAAATGGGACGGAAGGAGTAACAATTAAATTGAAACTCGGGTGTTCATTGTTTTGGGTAGTAATTGAATAAACCGAAAATCGGAACCGAAATGAAAAATTCGAACTGAATTTATAACCGAACCGAATTTGCCAAAATGAACATCGGTTGGAATATGGTTTTGGCTATCTGAACCGAAAACCGAATTTATATAAATCTATATTATATATATAAAGGAGCGTTTTATATGCAGAACCCATTTAAGGTGCACAACTTTATAAAACTATTTTAGAGCAATCTAAATCCTTGGATCATCTAATTAATGGTAAATAATGCATGATGACATTTTTGTAAATAATAAAAATTTAAATTTGGCTGGAATTGTATTAAAGCATCCACAATGCTAAAATTTGCAATAACTTTTTACACTCTCCACCTCATCTTTTGCACTAATTTTCTGGTAGTAAAAGCTTTTCTTTGTAATCTTGTGCAATGCTTAAAGCTTTTTGGATAGAGAAAATAACAAAGGAAATAATTTTTTAGTGTAAAGCCTTTTAAAAAGTCATGCATTGAAGATGCTTTTTTTTAATAAATGGTTTCATTGGTAAATTGAAATAAATCCAGCAAACATCGGAGATGCTCTTAGTAAAAGTAGAATTGATATTAAAAAAAAAACATAACCGATAAACCTCTCAAAATTTTTGACTCGATCAACAATTATATCCCCAAATATTCTCAGTAATCAAAATTCAACTTCCATTATTCTCTCACAAGATCAAAATCGTAATCCTATTTTTTTTATAAATCCCCAATTATCAAACAATCAAAACGTATAAACATCAAAACCCCGTTCATTAAACGTATAAAAATCAGTGGTGGCTCAAGGGTAAGGCAAGTAAAGCTAGGGCTTTAGGCCCCCAATTTTTTAAGGCCGCCGATTTCGTAAGACCTTGTACATATATAACATTAGTCACATGTTTTTTTTGCTGCTATCTATAGAGATCTGATTATCCAAGGCCCCAATTAATCGATAAATGTTAAATAATCAAAATTTTAGGCTTTTCTGTTTCTACTTTTCATTTGTTAACCCTACGAGTTGTAGAAATTTAAGGCTAAATATATTAAGTATATAAATGATCAATTTTTGCATGAAAATAAGCAAATGTTAAATTAACTCGTGTGATAAAAACCACTTACTATTTACATTGATCATTGGACATTTATTTTTTCACACACAAAAACACACTTTCATTCTGTAGTTTTATCTCATCTACTCATGTATAATTTTTCAATTAGAAGTTCTTTTTAAGGATGCTTTAGTTTCCGCAAAGAAATTAAGAAAAAACGAACGTGGAACGAAAATTTGAAAGGAAAACGAGCTGTTTCTAGAAAGATGTTCACAATGAAACTATAAAAGTCAACGAAGAAACTTTTAAAATCAATTACTTCTTATACATGGAAGATCAGCTTTTTCAGCAATTGAAAGTAATTTTGTCACAATTTTTATTTTGTAAGTATTTTTAATTGACTATTTAGCATTGGTTGATTTTATATATCCAAAGTTAATAACGTAGCGTATTATATGTGCTAGGTGTGAAGGTAGAAGTTTTGGGAGAGGGGGGGTTTCCATGATTATTACAAATTGTATTGGGTATATTAACGATATAGATTTATTTTGAAATAAAGAGTTTTTAAAGAAATTATACATGTGAGAAATGTTAATATACTTAATTAGATTATAATTATAAACTCTTTCCATAATACGTATATGTTGTATAGTATAATGTTAACAATTTCGGTAACAGTTACTTCGGTAGAAAGAAGTATTTCAAAACTAAAAGTTAATTAGTAAAAGTTATCAACGATCGAAAGTGTCACCAAAACATGATATATATTGGCTGATTTATCAATTGAAAATGAAATATTATACTATATTGATTTTGAGAAACTAATCAAAAATTTCACATAAAAACTTGGAAAAGTAAATTTTATATAAACGATTTTTCGGCAAATAACTTTGATAAAAAAAGCCCCGTCTTAAAGTTTCGCTTTAGGCCTCCGAGAAGGTTGAGCCGCCCCTGATAAAAATCAAGCCAACTATCACGTCTAATATCCCCGACTATTATATAAGCAGCTTATATCTCCATACTATACATCCTAGTTGACCATCATTCACTTGAAACATAAAACCCTAAAATACTTATACGGTGAATACGATAAGTTCACGTTCGGGTTGAGTTTCTGTTCACGACTGGATCACGGTTATGGTTTCATTTGTTCAGATTTGGACGTTTCGAGGAGTTCTGATAAAATACACGGAATCTTAGCGTCATGTTCGAGTCGGTGTTTTGTGTTTTCGATTTGTTAGGTGCTCAAAGGTAAATCTCTAGCCACGATACATAGTAATAGGGCTGCAATCAAGCTTTTATCAAGCAACCCGAGCTTGAGCTTGAGCTTGGCTCGATTGAGCCAAGCTTTTATCGAGCTCTAGCCCAAGTTCAAGCCCAAAAAATAGCTCGAAACATATAACGAGCCAAGCTCAAGCTCTCAATAGCTCGGCTCGAGTTCTTATCAAGTTTTTTCGAGCTTTAATATAGATTTGTTTGCATAATAAATTTATATAAGTTGGCTAATTTGAGTATTAACCGTTATATATAGTTGGCTATATTTGAGTATTAAGCCTATTATATGGACTTAATTCATAAATATATCAAATAATATTCTAGAAAGAAGTTTTGTATCACGCTATAATCTTACACCTAGTCGATTTGTGGATTATATTCTAGAAGGAATTTTAACCCTAATTAACCTAACGATTTGTATTTTTTATATTTTTTTTACTTTTTAAGTTCATTAAGCATTTTCTTCATTCAACCAACAAGTCTAAAGTTTCCCTTTTTATTTTTCTACAAAAAAATTGTAAGTTTACTTATCAACATTTTTAATATATTTTATACTATTAGACTTTGTAAAATCTTGCTATATATATATATTATTGTCACGAGTAGAGATGCATAGTGTCTAACTATCCATATTGGAATAATAAGAGCAAGTAACTTGGGTACTGAAATAGTCATTTTTATATAAATGTAATATGTGGGATATGCATAGATTTGTATTTTTTTTATCTTGATATAACATTGTTACTTGCTTTAGCTAAGATTTATAGAAATAATTAGTATGTTTGTTGGTTTTATTAATGTTAAATGAATCTAATTTAGTTTTCAGTTTTTGTTTATATTATTTTATACATATGTTTATTGATGAGTTTGAGCGTTTGACTATTAAATACATTGATTTTGTATGTATTCAAGCTTTTCAAGCCAAACTCAAGCTTTGATCGAATCCTACTCGAGCCAAGCTCAAGCTTAGATAGTCAAAGCTTGACGAGCTATCAAGCCAAGCTCAAGCCTATTGTTTTTTTTTCAAGCCAAGCTCAAGCCTTGTCAAGCTCCTCGGCTTGACTCGATTGCACCCCTACATAGTAATCACATGCTACTTATATAAATCAGTGAATTGTTAGTCTCAAATATTACATCAAAAGTAATAAAACTATTATAATAATCAACAATAATGTACTGAATATATCATCTAGTGGTTAATTTCAAATGGAAGAGATGAAGCATTTTTTATGGTTTTTAATACAACAAAGATGTGTTTTAAAATTAGTCCTATTCAAGTTAAGTTTTGCATTGTCCTTGATACGTTTTGTTAGGTGCTACAATCACTTTGATCCATAAGATTGTCTTTAAACACATATAGTTTCATTAAATAAGAGGGTGTTCATGTATTTTTCTAGTTTTGGTTCATAAGTTAGTCTTGTTTAAGTTTAAATCTATGACCTAATAAATTATTCTCAACTGATGTATTTGTATCAAGGCTGTTAAAATCGCGATCCCACCTAGGATCGTTTTTGTCTTTGCAAGATCGAGATCGTAAGATCGGATCGAGATCGTAAGATCATACCAATTTGTCATGTTTTGTAAACAAAGTATAAACGAGTCAAACTGTTTTCATTTCTAGACAACATCAAAGATAAATTCATATAATATCCTCTTAGAAATGTCAAAGATCAAATTTGAAACACCAAAGTAGAAGTAAAACATATTTTTTCGAATTATTTTGATTACGGCTTATATTTTATATGCTTTAATTTTCCCGCTTATTTTGAGACTTATGGGCTTATATAAGTTTATTACGATATGATAAACTAATATAGACCCATAAGTCTCAAAATAAGCTAGAAAATTGGGGCTTATGAGATTGAAATCAAATAAGCTCATAAACCCACATATAAGCATAAACAAACACCCCCTAAGAATAAACTATAAATGAAACGTCAATGGTTGACTTATTATACATTAGTAAAATTCATTTGTTTTTGGGCCTAAACAAGTGAGATGGACTCAAAAGATAGAAAAAATGAAAAAAAATGGAAATAATACGATCCCACCCCATATGCGATCCTATGTCGATCTTACACGATCTTAGCTAATAAACACGTAAGATCGTACGATCTTACGAGTTTACTCGCGATCTTAATATTTGTATATAGAATTATGAAAATATGCATGCATATATAACCATCTATCTTAAATTTTAATGGGTTAATAACTTAATATATTTTAACACTGTATATATATAGGTTTTAAGTTTAACAAAATACAGATTGTAAACGTAACTTGCTAGAAAAACTTTGATAGTTGTCTTTTAAGTAATAAATATATTAACGAGACTCTGGGTATTGGAAACTAAGATAGGACGTTATCATTGTAATTCTAACTTAGGATTATCTTGCG
>BQNB010131571.1:4785-16827 GCA_026074375.1 Tanacetum coccineum
AATAGTCCCTTTCTAGATTCTTCTTTTGACGATTGTTAGTTGTAATTAACCAAATTCTTTGCACGTTAAGTCCTTCCTTACACATTTGGTCCTGAAACAATATTTACATAACAAATGGCCCATTCTTTGCAATATTTATTGCGTTAGTACATATATTTCTCACATTTCTAAGGGATATTTTACGTATATTTGGAGCGTTATCACATGCTGTGACAATCAAGGGTTTTTATATATAAGTATAATATATAGGACAAGTGTAAGAAATATACGTAAGAGAAGTTAAATACATATAAAAGTCATGTAAGCACATAGTGTAAGCAAGTAGTATGTATGTACATGAAAAAGTTTTATATAATGCAATGTTTGTGAAAACGGTTATAGTCTAGGTAAGATATGCAACCTAGTTCTCTATAACCTTGTCTCTAGATACCAATCTGTAACACCCCCAAAATGGGTCATAGCAAAAAAATGTTCGAGAGCGTTACTTCATGAATATATATTACACAAGATATGAGAGAACGACCTCTAAATGAGTCTTTTTGAAAGATACAATAATTTAAATTCAAAGTTTGTTACAAAGCACCTTGCTTAAATAGTTCACCAATATGAAAGACATAAAGATTTTAATACATAACCAAATGTTCAAAAGTAATGCAGTAAATCTTTCGTAAATATGAGACTCCAAAATATGACTTGCAAATAGTGCTCCCAAAATGCTATCCATATATCATGTAGTTAATTACATGAGAAAAACATGTTTAAAACTATCACCATAAAGTTAGTGAATTTAAAGGTTTATGTAAGTAAATGATATTGGACTGCAAGATCTAAATGGTGCAATAATGTAACACAACAATATCACAAAAATGTAATTATGAATGCACTAAACTCATGACACTGAAACTCAACAATGTATGTAAGTTAATACACATAATTGTACCTAATGTAGATGTTCAACCCGCAACATCCAAGAAGTCCGACATGGTATACGTTCATCGTTTCGGTTTACCGAAACTAGCAAGCGCTACTCACCCGAACAGGGATGTCAATCCCAAATAGATCTATTGATAGTATTCGCGCTTACACAAGTAATTAACAGTTCATGATAGTGGGCATAGTGAGTTATCGCTACTTAGGCAACCTCGTAATTTGTTTAAAACGTACTTGCGTCCCTTTGTAAAATATAACATGTATCTCACCCTGAGATTTGTAAAACATTATAAATATGTAAGGCGGGGATATAAACTCAACTCAAGTAATGATACGAGAGTATGAATGATCAATCAATGAGAGTCGATACAAAAAGCCGAGATGCAACTTAATTAAATATAGGTCGTATAAGAATAATGTATTTAAAACAAATACAACAATGCAAATTATAAAGTTATATTACCACCTAAGAGTTTTGTTTAGTTTATAAGTGTTGAAACAGTATTTAAGTTACGTTTTGTCATTAATGTCTATGTAAATGTACTTGTAAAATATTATCCTTGTCTGATAAATAATTATCATTGATAACATTTGATTTAATATTTTTATTATATTTGTAACGGCACTTTATATAGTCTAAATAAATTTATAAAATAATATTTATAAAGTTAAAAACATGTATAAATATTATATAAGTAATACTATATTATTTCGTAAGGTTTTTATGGTTCAAACGGACCCGAAAACACTCGTAAATGTTATTTTAATTTTCTAACAGCTCACATATTTTTATAATATGTGCAGGAAATTTTGTATAAAAAGTTAACTAGTTTCCAAGTTGATAACTTTGTAGTTTTACACTTAATCCGAATCGAACCCGAAAGGCCTCAAAATACAGTTTTAAAATCTGTACAGTTTCTCACAGTTTTTCACAGCTTTTATAAAAGCTGTCAAATATTAATGTTTACAGGAAATCTTGTAAAATTCATATCTTCTTCGTTTTAACTCCGTTTTTAAGTTTCTTATATATTCGGAATCATCTTGAGACGTACTATCATAATATTTAATTTATAAATTGCATAGAATTTCATGTCAAAACAGTATGACCAAACTGTTATATATATATATATATATATATATATATATATATATATATATATATATATGTGTGTGTGTGTGTGTGTGTGTGTGTGTTTTATTTAGTGATTTTTACTATATTTTTATAATTACAAGTTCTCTAAATTAACCAATATAACATCATTTGTATAATTAAAGTCCTCTAATTTATAATCATCTATTTTACTTCCAATATGCTCAATAAAATGTCTAGAACAATTATTTTTAAAACTTTATAAATAAATTTGTTACAATTAACTCAATAATTAATTATATAAATTAACCACACATGTATGATACCAAATAAAATGTGTTCTTGCATTCTAACATATTTTTAACACATTTTTACCATGAATATATATTTGCTTGATTATGTAAAATCCTTGTTTTCTTTGTAAGCTCTATAAAATAAATTAGATGGTGATGTAACTAAATAATTAACATCTAAATAAACTTGTAAATGAAATAAAAGTGTAGAGTTTTTGTGTGAACCTTGAGGGTGGGGGGGGGGGGAGTGTAAGATGAGATGATAAACACAACTAAACCCTATGTAAACCCTAACCTTAATTTATATAACCCTGCTTCAAAGTAGAACCTAACTTGAAAAACACCTTGGATTAAATTGTAAATCAACCTTGTATACTTGTAATATTATAGAACTGGAAGCTATGAATTTTTTTATGTATCAATTTTGAGCCGTGGGTTCTTGATGGGGAGGAAGAGAGTGTTTTTATGAATTTTGTAAGTGAGGAGTGAAGTGAAAGAGTCTTATGGCTTGGTCTTTATATATGCAAAATATCTAGGAACATTAGGCATAAACTTTCCATGAATTTAAGGGAAATGAGGCATGGGATATGTGAAAGATTAGCTAGGAGGCTTGCTTTGTGTAAGAGTGTGTAAGAAAGTTAATGGAAGTGGTTAGTTGCTAGTAGTTTGAGCACATGGTATTTCTAAAACAAAATGGTATTGAATTTGTGTGTAAGTATATACAAAGGGACGGTTAGGGTTGAGTTTATGTGTAAGAGTTATAAAAATTTTAGGTATTGGGCATAATTGTGGGTATTTGGTTAAGTGTAGAAAGGTGGTATAGTTTACATGCATCAATGAAACTATATAATGCGAAACGTAAACGTTTTACGTAACGTATAAAAATAAAATATGAAAAGTTATAAATTATGTTTGCAAAAATAATATAACACTTGTTTGACGTAAATTTTATTTGTTTGATTTCAGTTTACGTTGATTGTTGATTTTTAGTTTACGTAATTTAACTACACGGTTGAAATTAAAAGTAAACGTGTAAAAGTCTAAAATAAATAATTGAAGTTTATAGTCGTAAAATGACCTTAAATGACAGATTGTCACAGATATGTCAATCATCGTTTGAATAATGTATGAACATATATCCTTCCTCTCGTTAAAAAAACAACAACGTTGCTTAACTTCCATGCATTTCACATAAGTCCTAACACATAGCACATAAGCATATAAACTCTAAGAGCACAATTATCTCTAAAAGGGTATGCAAACAACCTCTAGACTTCTACTCTTATTTTTGATCCTTCATACTCTCAATTCAATATCATATGATGCATGTCAACCATGAACAACCTCAACTAGACTCGTGCAATTTAGACTTTGGGAAATGTCATGCGAAGATCCTAAGCTTGTTTAGTCTTAGACCTAAGTGTCCTTTCATTTAATTTACCAATTACTTGTTCTATTGGGTGACCTCTTAGGATAGCCTTTATCCGAAACATTAACTTGTAATGACGGGACCCATTAAGATCTTGAACTGTGGGTTCATCAATCCTATCATCTTCTACCGAAGAATATGACTTAGATTCCTTAATCCTCATTGTTTCCTTGTTAAGCACTATGTATGCTTTACTAGTTTGAGAGTATCCTAAAAACACACTTTCGTATGACTTTGGGTCGAACTTGTTGAGATGTACTTTAGTGTTAAGTATAAATACTTTTACAACCAAAAACCCTAAAGTACTCTAATGACGGCTTCCTATTTCTAAGAATTTTGTAGGGTTTTTTATTAATGAATTTTCTAATATAAACCCTGTTAAATATGTAAGTTGTCGTATCTAATGCATGACACCAAAACTTTTGCGGAATGGATTGCTCGGCTAACATAGTACGACTCATCTTTCTTAACTTGCGATGTTTCTTTCAACAATCTCACTTGATTGAGAAGTGAACGGGCCCGACAAGTTATAAGACATTCTATGTTGTTCACAAAAGCTCCCAAATTGCAATTTATCAAATTCACTACTATGATTTGTTACAATTGAAACAACAGAACAATCATGTATGTTTTCAAGCTTTCTACACAATATTTTAAACTTTTCTAAGACATCATCCTTAGACTCTATAAACACAACCCAAGTGTAGTTTGAGTGATCATCCATAATCATCAAAGTATAGAAGTTACCTCCGTAACTTTGAATTGTAGATGGACCAAATAAATCTAAGTTTAACAACTCTAAAACCCTAGTAGTTGACACTTCTTACCTAGTCCAATTGTTTTCATTACCTTGATGCCCTAAACCACATGTATCACAAAAGTATCTTTCAAAGCTCAACTTTGGTAGGTTCTTTACTAGCTCGTTAGAAGCTAAGTTTTGAACTAACCTTATATTGGCGTGATCTAACCTCCTATGCCAAAGTGTTGAGTTATCCACCACGGATGTAAGATAAATTTGTTGTTTGGAGTTATCTCCCAATTTGCATGTATATAAACCATTTCTCCTATGTCCTTTAGTTTGCAATTTTCCATTTTTACTAATATCACAATCTACTTTAGTAAAGCTACCTGCGCAATCATCATCACATAATTGACCTACGCTAATCAATTTAAAAGCTAGACCACTAACATGCTCAACATTAGTAATTGTAATGGAGTCATGAGTAATATTACCTCCACCGACAACCTTGCCCTTTAGGTTGCTCCTAAATACGACATGTCCACCATCATACGTCTTGTATGAAGTAAACAATCTTTTATTCCCGGTCATGTGTTTAGTGCAACCACTATCTACAATCCAATCGTCCGGTAGTAGATCACATTTAAGACATACCTACAAGCAAATATGAATTCACGATCATGGTACCCATTTTTTATAGGGTATATTGTGGTTAGAAAATATGGTGCCCAAGTTAACCATTCTTGGGTCTTGTGGAAAAGCACATAGTTTATATAGGCCATCCCTTGAGAACACGGACCAAGGATTGTTTTGAAAATCATTGGCGTTTTGAAAGTTTGGTCCAACGCTCTAAGGTGTTTTTAGCCTTTGATTTGGGTATGAGTTTTCTCTCATTTAGAAGGTGCTAGGTTGGTGATATGAAGACCTTTGGTTGTTGTAAAAAATTCTTCTTCCGAAAGAACAGTTGTTTTGAAAAGAAGGTCTTCGAGCATATGAGTTTGAAGGTCTCATATGCGGTATGGGTAAAAGAGGTCTAGAGTCAACTCGAGGTCGCGTGTATCCAAGTCCATTGTGGGAGCCTGAGTGATTTCCTTGGTATGTTGTTTCCACTCTTCTAATGGGTGCTTGAAGACCTCGAGTGTTTGCAAAATGAGTTTGAGGGACAACGAGTTTAACAAAGCTAGTTGATGTAATTTCTCTTTGACTTTGTTTTACAAACACTATTGGTTTGTTTGGACTTGCGGAAGAGGTATGATTTTTTGAAAATCCAAGACCTTCCTTATCTTGGGACAATTTTTGCTGACTTAGCATATCGTCTAAAGTTATGTTACTTGATTTGACTTTTTCGAAAAATTCAATGCCTCATCTTGGAGTTTAGAAACATTGCATTTTAAAGAGTCAACCTCTTTGGTGTATACATCACATGTTGCAAGGTTCAACTGCCTCTTTATCATTTGCAAGTTTCTTTACTTCCATTTGAAGATCATTGATTTTGCTTGAAAGTTTTGAATTTTTTTCAAGAGATCGTTTTTCATTTAAAAGTTTTTCAAATGTTTTAGCAAAGTCTTTGTTAAACTTTAGGAGTTCCTCATTCTCCTTTTGCAAATCAATAATATTTAAATCATTATTAGAACTAGATGGTTTGGATACTACCTCTTGAGAGTCAATATCCATGAGACAAGTTGCGTCATTTGGTTGTTCGTCGCCATCTTCACTATCGCTCCATGCTCCTCCTATAAAATCCTTGTTCTCCTTCGGCTTTCTACATTCACTAGAAAAGTGACCTTCTATTCAGCAATTGTATCATGCTCCCTTTGGCTTTAAGCTTTCACCACCTTTGTTCCAAAAGCTATTCTTGCGGCCTTTTCCAAACCTATTACCTCCATTACCAAATCGATTTTCGTGTCCAAACCGATTACCTTTGCGAAAGAACTTACGGAAGTTCCTTGCCAACAAATTAAATGCTTAGGCTTCTTCTTCATCTACGTCTTCATCACTTTCATCTTGACAATCAGTATCGTCACTAGTTTGTTCCCTAATGACTTTAGCTTTGAGAGCTAACTATTTAACCTTTTATTTAGTAGCTTGGGAGGTTATGCCATCATTATCCAAAACCATTTCATATACCTTAAGGTTTCCAATTAGCTCTGTTAATACAAATAATGTCTAAAAACGTTATTTATATTTTTCGACCTCTTAACGTTTTGATAATAACAAAATGTAAAAACGTTTACGATAAAATTAAACGTTTACAAATTATTAATCGTAAAATTCCATTTCTAAGATTAGTAATCATTTAAGGTATGAACAAACAAATCATTAAGAATGTTTCGTCATCAAGAAAATATTTTTCTCTTATCCATTACAATTTTACAAAAGATTTTCACAAAATTAATTATACAAAATATTTTCTAATTAAAAGAAAAGTTTTATTAAAAATTTAAAATTTGAAATTCAAATTCCCCCCCCCCCCTAAATGGAAGCTTCTATACCTAATACAACTTTCCCCACAAAAAGACAAAAATGGAGCAGAGGTGGCCCTCTTATATATCTGGGACCGCCGCCAGTTACCGTTGGATTTTCTTGCCTATAAATACTGCTCCATCCCTTGCTGAAAATCAGACCTCTTTGCACGAATTTCCTCACGCTTCTTTCTCTTACTAAAAAACTTCTTTCTTTTACTAAATATCTTGATCACTAACATCTCTTGATCTTGTTTCAAGTGATCTAATCTCTTCTTCTCATCTCTTCCCTCTCATTCAAGTGCAAGAGAAGAACATTTGTATTCGCCAAGAAACAAAGTGTTGATTAGTGATCTCTCCTCTTTTCTTCTAAGTACCACATCTCTATTGTAATTATCTTGTGTTTTTGTGTGATTCGGATATTGTGTAAAACTGATAGTGTAGATCTAGTAATTGTGTATTGATCGTGAAGTGGTAGATTGGTTCTAGCTAAGATCAGGACTCGACATTTAGCTTAGTGTCGGAAAATAACGTAAGCGACGTGTAAACGGTTTTCTCCGCCTGAAGGGAGCTTGTTGACATAGTGAAATCTCGAGTAGGATACTCGGGGAGTGGAGTAGGGCAAAGGAGAGCTTCGTAGCCGAACCACTATAAATCTTAGTGTCTTGGTTTGATTGTTCCTTTCCTTATCTCTTCATATTATTGTCATCATTATTTAGCTTTAGTTTAGATTGTCATATTATTTGTTCATATTGTGAATTAGTTAAACATACAACTCGAATCTACATATTTTGTAAGCAAAGTTTTTAAAATGAAAACGAATCTGTAAACTATTCAACCCCCCTTCTAGTTTCCACAATTGGTATCAGAGCCAAGGTCACTCAAGATTTTTAAAATATATTGTATTTTAGAGTTTTGATCGATCAATGGATTCCGACAAATATCTAGAAGGGTAATTTATGCAAAGACCACCACTCTTTGAAAGTGATAGTTTTATTTATTGGAAAAATAGATTCGAGACATATGTTAAATCAAAAGATCTAGATCTTTTGCATGTTTACCAACGGTGATTTTCAACCCCTTCAACAAAATCCGGAAACCAAATTAGATGAGGCTATTCCTTTTAAAAAACAAAGAGATGATCTTAAAAAGAGACTCGCGAAAAATAATGAAGCCAAAATGGTTATTTATAATGCTTTGTCTAAAAAAGAATATTAAAGAATTTTCATGTGTAATACGGCAAAAGAAATTTGGAAAACATTATTAATCACCCACCAAGGTAATAATCAAGTCAAAGATAATAAGATCGACCTTTTGGTTCAACAATATAAACAATTCGTCTTCGAATACGAATCTATAGGTAGTGCTTTTGCTAGATTTAATACTATTATTACTAGTTTAAAAGCTCTTGATGAATATTATTCTAGCAAGAACTATATTAGGAAATTTCTTAGGGCTCTACATCCTAAATGGAGAGCAAAGGTCACGGTAATTGAAAAGTCGAAAGACTTAATATCACTATCTCTTGATGAACTTATCAGGAACCTCAAAGTTTACGAAATAATCATCAAGAAAGATTCTGAAATAGTCAAAGTGAAAGTTGAAAGGAAATCTCTTGCTTTAAAGGCTAAGAAAGAATCTAGTGATGAAGAGTGTTCGACTTCTGGAAGTGAAGACGAAGAATACGCCATGACGGTATGAGACTTCAAGAAATTCTTTAAGAAAAGAGGTAGATTCGTTAGACAACCTCAGAACGATAAAATTGATAGAAAATGCTTTAGATGCGGCGACCCGAATCATCTTATTGGTGAATGTCCAAAACCACCGAAAGACAAGAACCAAAGAGCATTTGTCGGAGGTTCTTAGAGTGATAGCGGTGAAGAAAATGATGAGAAAGTCAATAACGAAACATGTTTAGTAGCTCAAGCATCAAGTGAGGTATGTTCCGAATCCTCTTACTTTAGTGATGAAAACTCATTAATAAATGATTTAATATTAGAAAATGAATATGATAAACTGTGCAAAATGAGTTTAAATATAATCACTAAAAATAAAAGACTAAAATCTACTAGAGATATCTTAGAAAAGGAAATTAGTATTCTAAAGGAAAAAGTGTCTACACTCGAGAAAAACAAGGAAGTTGATCTCGAATGTGTAAAATGTCATATGCTTAAAATTAAAAATAAAAAGCTTAAAGAGGAAGTTCTTAAACTAAGTTTAAAAAGAGCACACATTGCTTAAATGAAATGATAAATAATCAAAAACCCTCTAGTGAAAAGTTAGGTTTAGGGTTTAATTCATTTGAAGCATCATCTAGTGGAACTAAGGAAATAAAATTTGTGAAAGCTCAGAAAAAGGCGTCTTCTGATGGAGGTCCTATAAATATGGGCAGCCCCTTTAATGTTCAGGTAGCTCCCAAAGTAAATATAGGACCGCCACCAGGAATCACACATGGATCTGAGAAAAGTGTATCTTTTCAAAAATCTGGTTTGGGTCCTAGACCAAAACACATAATAGTAAACAATGTAAGAGTTTCTGTTGCTTGTGGTAATGAAGTTATGCAATTCTATAAGCCATTGTCAAAACCCGGAGTTGGATTTTCAAAACCAAATTTTATATCAAAAAACTCCACCACCTAGAAGAGTCATAAATAATTATCATCGTCCTAAAACACCTCAACCAAAAAGAAACATTGGTAGACAAAATCAACCTCGTGGTTTTCCTATAACTTAGAACAACTTCCCACGAAAAAGTTACATGCCATGGGGAATGTGTCTTCCATTTCCACATCCCAACCAATTGCATCAAATGTAAGGGATGTTTAGAATTAAAAACTTTGGACCCATGAGATATTAGGGACAAAATATTTGAGGTGTTGCCTTATATAAATAGATATGCCTTGGAGTCGACTTGAAACCCGATGAGTGGATAAAGGATAGCGGATGCTCCAAACACATGACGGGTAACCAAAAGCTCTTCTCAAGTTACAAGGCATACAACGAAGGTAATGTTATTTTTGGAAGCAACCTTTGCGGTAACATCATTGGCAAAGGTACGATTTCAAATGACTCTCTCAAAATAGAAAATGCAGAGCATGTAGATAACTTAAGATTTAACTTGTTAAGTATAGGACAAATATGTGATAATAAGTGTAGAGTAACTTTCTCTGAACATGATAGTGAAATCACTAAGGATGGTAAGGTCATAGGCAGAGGTATTAGGAAGAAAGGCTTATATGTGATGAAATTAGGAAATAAGCCTAAAGACAAAATTTGTCTAGCAACGATTGATGAAAACTCCACGTTGTGGCATAGGAGATTAGGTCACGCAAATATGTATCTCATTCAATCGTTAGCATCTAAGGAATTAGTTAGAAACTTACCTAGCTTAAGTTTGATCAACACTTCTGTGACGCTTGCAAAATTGGAAAGCAAGCTCACGCTAGTCATAAGGCTAAGAATATAGTCTCAACGACTAGATGCTTAGAACTCCTTCACATGGATCTCTTTGGTCCATCCGCCGTACGGAGTTACGGAGGAAACCGCTACACCTTAGTTATAGTAGATGACTATTCTAGGTATACTTGGACTAGATTCCTTAAGGACAAAATTGAAGCTTTCGATCAATTCGAAATATTTAGTAAGAAAATTCAAAACCAATTAGGATGTACAATAGTGTCAATAAGAACCGACCATGGTAGGGAATTTGATAATGAGGTGCAATTTAGAGAGTTTTGTAATGCCAATGGAATTACACATAACTTCTCAGCTCCACGCACTCCTCAATCAAATGGCGTGGTTGAAAGGAAAAATAAGACACTTCAAGAAATGAGTAGGACTATGTTGAATGAGCAATCGTTACCACAAAAGTTTTGGTGTAACGCAGTAGACACTTCAACATACATTCTCAACCGAATCCTAATTAGAGCCATCTTAGGAAAAACACCTTACGAACTCTTAAGAGGTAGGAAACCTACTTTAGATTACTTTAGAGTGTTTGGAAGCAAGTGCTTCATTTTAAACACTAAAGACTACCTTACAAAGTTTGACCCAAAGTCATACGAAGGTATCTTTTTAGGATACTCCCAAAATAGTAAAGCCTACATTATCCTTAATAAACACACTAGGAAAATCAAAGAATCACTCAACTTGACATTCGATGAGACTCCTCCACCCTTTAAAACATCACCCTTAGTGGATGATGACTTAGAGGAAGAAGAAGCAATTAAGGTTACTGGTATGTGCTTAATTACACATACCTTTTACTTAATAAAACGACTCTAAACGACCAAAAACACACATAAAATGCCATAAATATGCTTGTTTTTGTGTTTGTACTGTGCAGGTACCGACCAATAGAACCCTTAGGTCACAGGCCCAAAATCAAAGTAACTTCTTTTATTTTATATCAACAATAGAATCTAAGAATGTGAATGAAGCCTTAACGGATGATAGTTGGATAATCGTTATGCAAGAAGAATTAAATCAATTCACTGCTAACGACGTTTGAGAGTTAGTTCCACAACCTAGGGATATGACAATCATAGGAACTAAGTGGGTGTTTAGAAATAAGTTAGACGAGAACGGTATTGTTTCTCGAAATAAGCTAGGTTAGTTGCTCAAGGATATAATCAATAAGAGGGCATCGATTATGATGAAACTTATGCCCTAGTTGCTAGACTTGAGTCAATTAGGATACTATTAGCTTATGCTTGTGCTTTAGATTTTAAGCTATTCCAAATGGATGTAAAAAGTGCATTCCTAAACGGTTTTATCAATAAGGAGGTATACGTGGCACAACCTCCAAGATTCATTGACTTTGAAAAACCACATCATGTTTATAAACTAAAGAAAGCTTTATACGGTCTTAAACAAGCACCCAAAGGTTGATATGATAGATTAAAAGCTTTTCTTATTAAACATGGGTACAAAATAGGAATGGTAGATAACACACTTTTTACAAAGAAGAAAAGTTCAAATCTCATCACCATTCAAATATATGTCGACGACATTATATTCGGCTCAACTTGTCAAGACATGCATGATGAATTTTCCAAAATCATGCATGACGAGTTCGAGATGAGCATGATGGGTGAACTT
>BQNB010131572.1:0-18762 GCA_026074375.1 Tanacetum coccineum
AAAGAAAGCAAGATCGATTCACACTTCTCATAAAAACACCCAAAGAAATTTTCGCCTTAGAAAAAGGAAAATTCAAGGCTCCGCCACCAATGACAACCCCGGTTGAGAAACGGAATCACGCTAAGTTTTGTAAATTCCATGGTGAAGTAGTACATACCACGGATGAGTGTATGCACCTAAAGAAGCAAATAGAAGAGATGCTCAAGGCAGGAAAGCTGTCGCACCTAATCAAAGAGATCAAACAGAACAGTGGGAAGGAGCAACTGAAGGCGGCAAAGAAAGGGGAACCCCCGGGGAAGGACAAAGCGTTAGCTATCTTAATGGTCCAGCCTTGGGAAAGAGTGGCCAGACAGAAGATAACCCAGAGCTTTTCCTCCAATTCGACGATCTTTTTTCCACCCATAGACAAGAATGAAGGAACAAAAGGTCCAATGATTATTGAAGCGGAAATAGGAGGTCATTGCATACATCGCATGTATGTAGACGGCGAATCGGCCTCAGAAATACTATATGAGCATTGCTTCACCCGACTTCGCCTTGAAATTAAGAACCAATTGGTTCCAGCAACTAACCCTCTGATTGGAAGACCGGGAGTTAGGAAGTTACAAGTTGTCCCGTCAACAACACACGGAATGCTGAAGCTTTCGGTAGAAGGAGTCATTACTCTAAAAAGCAACAGGTTGGTCCCGCTGGAGTGTGCCCTGGTCTTTGGATCAGAAGGGACCCTTTCGGCTATCAAGCCAACAATAGAAGAAAGAATTAAGGTGGCGATAAACCCAGAATATCTGGAGCAAACAATAATGATTGGTTCCACTCTCACAGAAGAAGGTCGCAACAACTTGTGCGGCCTGCTCCAACGAAACTTGGATATTTTTGCTTGGAAGCCTACGTACATGACTGGGGTCCCAAGGGATATCGCGGAGCATCGCTTAAACGTGCAGAAGGGATGCTCTCCGGTTAGACAAAAGAAGAGGGGGCAAGCCTCCGATAGAAACCAGGCAATACAAGAAGAAGTAGAAGCAGGAATTATAAAGGAAGTACACTACCATGATTGGTTGTCTAACCCAGTGATGGTAAAGAAGCATGATGATAGTTGGAGGATGTGTGTAGACTTTAAAGACCTAAACAAAGCATGTCCAAAAGATGGGTATCCGCTACCAGAAATAGACTGGAAGGTGGAATCCTTGTGCGGATTCCCTTTCTAATGCTTCTTAGATGCATACAAAGGCTATCATCAAATACAAATGGCAGAAGAAGACGAGAAAAAAACAGCTTTCATTACAAGCCAAGGAATATTTTGTTACACAAAGATGCCTTTTGGCCTGAGGAATGCCGGAGCAACTTACCAGCGCTTGGTAGACAAAGCATTCTATAAGCAAATTGGCAGAAATCTTAAAGTATATGTGGATGACCTCGTTATCAAAAGCCGCACGAAGGATGAGATAGTCAGAGACATAAAAGAGACGTTCAAAACTCTAAGAGAAATTAACATGAAATTGAATCCTAAAAAGTGTACCTTTGGGATAGAAGAAGGAATGTTTTTAGGATACAAAGTTAGCACCAGGGGCTTGAAGGTATGCCCAGATAAGGTAGACGTTGTCTTAAGTCTTCCATCCCCAAAGTGCTTAAAAGATGTACAAAAGTTAAACGGAAAGCTTGCAAGCCTGAACAGGTTCTTAGCCAAATTAGCAAAGAAATCATTACCGTTCTTTAAAACTTTAAAAAAATGCACGAAAAAAGTGATTTTTGTTAGACTGCGGAAGCTGAAGAGGCGTTCAAACAAATGAAGCAGCTTATTGCTGAACCTCCCGTGTTTGTTGCACCAATGGAAAAGGAAGAACTCATCATATATCTAGCAGCAGCAAAAGAGACGGTAAGCGTGGTTCTAATGACAGAGAGAGAAGCTAAGCAAATGCCCATCTACTTCGTTAGCAAGGCATTAAGGGGTTCGGAAATAAATTACACGTCGATGGAAAAGTTAGTGCTGGCCTTGGTGCATGCCAGTAAGCTCCTAAAGAGATATTTCCAAGCACACCCCATCATAGTAATCACGGACCAACCGATACAACAGGTGTTATCAAGACCAGAAGTAGCAGGGAGGCTACAGAAATGGAGCATCGAATTAGGAGAATACGCAATACATTACAGACCTAGAGTATCAGTTAAGGGGCAGATATTAGCAGACTTCATAGTCGAACGACCAAAAGAGGACTCTCCGGATACTCTGATGGAAGAAGAAGAAAAACTCCCCGAACCATGGATTTTGTTTACAGACGGATCCTCCTGCACAGATGGCTCCGGGGCGGGACTGATACTCACAAATCCAGAAGGGATGGAATTCACCTATGCTCTAAGATTCAAGTTCGATGCCACAAACAACGAAGCAGAATATGAAACTTTAATTGCCGGATTAAAGATAGCAGAACAAGTGGGCGTAAAAAACCTCCAGGCAAAAGTTGACTCACGGTTGGTGGCCAACCAAGTGAACGGAACATATGTCGCAAAAGAAATTGACATGATTCGATATCCAGAGAAAGTAAAAATGCTCACCAACAGCTTTGAAGCGTTCTCAATCAAACAGGTTCCTAAAAGTAAAAACAAAAAGGCCGATGCGTTAAGCAAGATAGCGTCAACAAGCTTTGCACACTTACGTAAACAAGTGCTGGTTGAGGAGCTAAAGGAAAAATCTATAAGTGCAACGGAAGTATTGGCAGTAGTACAAGAAAAAGGAGATACGTGGATGACTCCTATTTTCAAGTACCTCACGGACGGAACACTGCCAGCAGAGGTGAAAAAATCAAGAGCAGTGAGACGCAAATCGTGGCGGTTTTCCATAATCAATGGGGCCCTCTATAAAAAATCTTTCAATTGACCATGGCTACGGTGCGTAAGACCACTTCAAGCCAACTATGTTCTAAGAGAGATATATGAGGGATCTTGCAGCATGCACACACGTACACGATCCGTCGTGGCAAAAGCCTTGAGGATTGGTTATTATTGGCCAACCATGCACGAGGACACAAGAACGCTAATAAGAGCATGCCAAGATTGTCAAGTTCACAAACCTATTCCAAGGAATCCACAGCAAAAGCTAACCCCAATCACGTCTCCGTGGCCGTTCTACAAATGGGGAATTGACATAGATGGACCTTTTCCGGAAGGGCCTGGGAAAGTCAAATTCTTGATAGTAGCCATCGACTACATTACGAAATGGATTGAAGCAAAACCAGTTGCAACCATTACTGGCAACCAGATCAAAAAATTCGTGTAGGACAACATCATTTGTAGATTCGGACTCTCAGGAGAAATCATCTCGAATAATGGAAAGCAGTTCCAAGACAATCCATTTAAGGATTGGTGCGAGAAACTATGTATCCGCCAACATTTTGCTTATGTTAAACATCCGCAAACCAATAGCCTAGTAGAAAGAGCAAACCGTAGTCTTGGAGAAGGGATAAAAGCAAGGTTGGACGAAAGGAGCAAAAACTGGATGGAAGAACTTCCTCATGTCCTATGGGCGTACTGCACTATGATAAAGTCTAGAAACGGAGACACTCCATTCTCATTAACATACGGAACGGAAGTCGTCATCCCAGCAGAAATCGGCATGCCCACACTAAGGACAGCGGAAGTGGACCTAGTACAAAACAATAAAGCTCTGTAAATCAACCACGACCTATTAGAAGAACGAAGAGAACAAGTAGCAATACGTGAAGCGAAGAGCAAAGCAAAAATGGAACGATATTATAATTCCAAAGTTCGAAGTGCGAGTTTTAAACCAGGAGATCTCGTGTACTGTAACAACGGGGCAAGCCGTGCGAAAGATACAGGGAAGCTGGGCCCCAAATGGGAAGGACCATATGAGGTCACGGAAGCACTTGGAAAGGGCGCATATAAGTTAAGGGATCGTGACGAAAAGCAGCTCCCGCGAACTTGGAATACCAACAACCTTAAGAAGTGTTACGTTCACAAAATGTAAGCAATTCACCCATGCGGACTCCGCAACAGGGGTAATGCATTCCAATCTATCTTATTCATGCATTGTAATATTTTCTCTTTGAAACTATAATAAAAAGTGAAGCCTAGCTACCTTCACAAATTTTACCTTAAACTTTGGTTATTTACTTTACAAAATTATTATGTTTGTGATTAAGACGCGCACGCAATAGGGCACTACCCAATCAATGTTATCCCGTATAACAAAAGGATGAGTAACCTCAGAATTAGCTCAATTATACATAAAAGGTATTGCAAACCCAGTATCGGGAGGATAACCCACAAATATTCGAGTAAGACTATCATATAATTACGATATTAAAACGATAGAAAATCATGGTTTAAAATTAAAACATTCAAATTGTATAAGTACATTTGACCACATCCAAAAAGGTCACACATGACCGCGGTGTGTAACGGATAAAAACACTTAGAAAAATTGTTTACATCAAGAGGGTCGTAACAAAAAAAGGGTCACACGCGACCAAGGCCATACATCCTACACAAATCACTGAATACTCAGTTCTACATCATCAACATTGGGAAAAGGGTCAGCATTCCCATCTGTAACAATTTGACCATATGTACCTACACCTTCTTGACCATCCGCATGCACAATCTCATAATCATTAGTGGAAATAGGAGCAATCAAACTGACAGAAGCAAAAGTGATAGATAAGGCAGTAGTAGCATCAACGATAGAAGGCACGGTGTTGGAAGCACTGTCACACCCCCAAACCACAATGAACAACCACCAATAGATGCAACATCAAACAAAAATACAACCCAAAATTAAACAACATAACAAAAAAAAATAAAAATAAACCAAACCGAATACATTCGCAATACAACCCAAAACACCCAAAAACAACTGAAAAAAACACAACAACAAAGGATATAACAATGACAGCAAAAACCAAAAAAAAAAACCAAAAAAACCCGGAAAAAACAACCATAATAAACCAAACCCCGGAAACAAAACCAAGAAGATCCACAACAACCAACCAAAAAGAAATCAAAAAAAATCAAGAACATCACCCCATTAAGCCCTAGAAATCCAAAACAAAAACAATTAAAGACAATTGTATAAACACATACCCATAAAACTAAAAAGCTAACTCGTTTAAAACACCAAGAATTATAAATACCCAACCAATAAAACCCAACAAGAAAAAAAAAAAAAAACAAACAAAACCCAAAATCAGCCACAAAAGCAAAAATAACAAAAACACAGCGCACAACAACAAAACAAACGACCAATAAATCCAACACACTAACACCGGAACACCGAACCCAAACCAACAAAAAAAACCTAACAACAACAAACGAAAAAAAAACAAACCGAAAACAAAAAAATAGAACAAAAACAAAAAACAAACAAACAAACAACTCAACCCAATGGAAAAAAGAGAGCTTGTAAAACTCAGGCAAAAAAAATAAAGAACCAACCACCTAAACAACCCTTCTCCCCCCCTCCACCCCCCCAACAATAAGCTTCCCGCCAACCAAATACTTCACACTTCCACTCCGATCCTCCCACCCCACAGTCCTCAGTTCACGTCATAACCACGCCCAACCATCAACGGTGAATTTAGCGCGCCCCCTCAGACAACCGCCACCCAAAATCAAACACAAACACCACCGCAAACCAATAGCCAAGTAGTACAGTACCACCCCGACGACTAGGATCAAGGGATAAACGCACTGATTCACGAAATGCTCACAAACTTGAAGGAAGACACACCTCATTGACAATGTGGCGAACTGCACAAAGATAAAGTCTCGAAACGGAGACACGTCCATTCTCATAAAACATACGGAACGTAAGTCTACCATCCCAGCAGAAAACGGCATGCCCACACTAAGGACACGGACGTATGGACCTAGTACAAAACAATACAGCTCTGTAGAAAAAATCAACCACGACCAATAGAATGACTAAGGCTAAACAAGTACACTGACGTGAAGCGAAGAGCAAAGCAAAAATGGAACGATATTATAATTCCAAAGTTCGAAGTGCGAGTTTTAAACCAGGAGATCTCGTGTACTGTAACAACGGGGCAAGCCGTGCGAAAGATACAGGGAAGCTGGGCCCCAAATGGGAAGGACCATATGAGGTCACGGAAGCACTTGGAAAGGGCGCATATAAGTTAAGGGATCGTGACGAAAAGCAGCTCCCGCGAACTTGGAATACCAACAACCTTAAGAAGTGTTACGTTCACAAAATGTAAGCAATTCACCCATGCGGACTCCGCAACAGGGGTAATGCATTCCAATCTATCTTATTCATGCATTGTAATATTTTCTCTTTGAAACTATAATAAAAAGTGAAGCCTAGCTACCTTCACAAATTTTACCTTAAACTTTGGTTATTTACTTTACAAAATTATTATGTTTGTGATTAAGACGCGCACGCAATAGGGCACTACCCAATCAATGTTATCCCGTATAACAAAAGGATGAGTAACCTCAGACACTAGAGCTCAATTAACATAATCTAGTAGGTATTCAACCCAGAATCGGGAGGAACTCTCCCACAAATACATCGAGTAAGATCTAACATAAATTACGATATTAAACGGATAGAAAATCATGTGTTACAAAATTAAAACATTCAAATTGTATAAGTACATTTGACCACATCCAAAAAGGTCACACATGACCGCGGTGTGTAACGGATAAAAACACTTAGAAAAATTGTTTACATCAAGAGGGTCGTAACAAAAAAAGGGTCACACGCGACCAAGGCCATACATCCTACACAAATCACTGAATACTCAGTTCTACATCATCAACATTGGGAAAAGGGTCAGCATTCCCATCTGTCTAACAATTTGACCAATAGTACCTACACCTTCTTGACCATCGCCGCAGCACAATCTCATAATCCTTAGTGGAAAAATAAGTGAGCAAGTCAACTGACAGAAGCAAAAGTGATAGATAAGGCAGTAGTAGCATCAACGATAGAAGGCACGGTGTTGGAAGCACTGTCACACCCCCAAACGGGGCCTGGACGGAATACGTGTCTGGAGGCGTGACTTTATTGAGCATCTCAAGTACAAAGCATAAAGAACGACCTCTAAGGGTACGTTTTGAAAAATAAACATTGTTGCATAGATTGAAAATAATAATAATAAGTTTTACATCGGTTAAATTTAAAAGATTCAAAGTTAAAATGCGGAAGCTTAAATAAGTTCAACAACGGTATTTAAAGACATAGATAAAATCTCAAACCGGTACAGACAAATAGACTCGTCACATAAGTCAATCAATCATGCACCATGCTAAGCCTCCTGACAGAAAAACATGCTTAAAACGTCAACATAAAGTTGAGTGAATTCATAGGTTTAGTATCAGAACGATGTTATAGCGAACACAAGATATCATCACTATGCGACATCATTATTTTTTATTTAATGTTATAACAAATACAACTTCACACAAAGAGGTATTTACGTTACTGTCTAAGCTCATAGACACCGAAGCTAATTACGTCATATATCATAGTATATTGCTAGGACTGAAACAAAGCCCCCTAATGCAACCTGACAGAACTATCCTTCTTAAGTTTCGCATGCGGTATATAACTTTTATCGGGCAAAGCCCGTGTGGGTATGAGCGCTACTCACCCGGATAGGGATAATTAGTCCCAATAGATCTATTTATAACACTCGCGCTCCCTCGACCGGTCCTCCAGTCAAGAGAGAGTGACGGTTCATGACCAAAGTGGCGGCATAGTGGTCTAAACGCTACTTAGGCAACACGTAAACAGGGAAACTTCACAGTAACGACTTGGTCCAGTTTTTAAAACAACAAGCAATGCTTTTTCTCACCCAAGTTATAAAACATTTATTTCAAACGAGTAAAAGAGTGAGGCGTATGAAATCTCCATGATACGGTAGTGGATTCAAAAGGAGAATCATCAAGCGAAAATGATCTCATGGTTCCATAGCGACCAACCTATCATATATCGTTCGCTTTAAGAATGATGTACAACGAATAAACGATAACGCAAGAACTGGAGCCCAAGCCACGATTCACACTTCACTTAAACGTTAGACTAAGGCGTATCTCTTACTTTATCAAACTACTTTCGAAAGTTATAAAGTTTTAACAACAGTCTCGACACTTTTCAAAACAACCTTATACAAAATTTGTCGTCTTTTACTGATCTTCGTCTTTTAGTGTATTTCGTCTTATAGTGTATTGTTATGTCCTTTAGTCTGTAATTTCGTTTTATGTATTTTCGACTATTAGTATGAATTTTGTACTTTTAGTGTATTTCGTCTTTGAGTGTATTTCGTCTCTTAGTGTATTTTCATCTTTTAGTGTATTTCGTCTTTTAGTGCATTTCGTCTTTTAGTGACCCGACACATCAACGTTGACTCAATAACTAAAAATGTTGACATAAACTCGACACTTAACGTTATTCTACATTTTATCATAAGTTTGATAATAAAAGTATATTTTCGATGCTTTGTATAAAGTTTACGAATTTCTGCATGACCTTGGTCTATCTAGCGACTTTCCATTTTAACAACCCCGACTCGTGAAAATATCCATTTTCCAAGTACTCTTTATTGACTCGAAAGCATATCCGATCTATTTTCGACAACACCTCAAACATCTCAACAAATCCGATCTAAACCTAAACCTCTTCGTCTTTCATTTTACGCTTCCAGCAAAACAAACATCTAACTTAATCTCTTCGCCAACAATATTTAAACTTCATATATGATAAATCTTAATAAACTGATAATAGCCGTAAATAATTATCAATATATATATCAACATAGTTCACAATCGAGTACTTTTAAATGCAAAAGTACAACTACTTTTTATTTCTCTTACATTACAAACAAAAATATTCAACTTGAGACTTGATTTTATAGAAAACTAGATAATGATTTTCACAATGATCCGCTTTGTACATCCTGTCGGAAGATCATACGAATGCAAAGATAAGGGAGGTAGCACTAACTTATTTATGAAAAAGTAATCGATGACTTACAAAGCAAACATGACAAACAGTGGTATTAGAAATAAAAAAACAACCCAAACGTTGTTTTACAAATTACCCGGATGAACTAACAATCAACACGAACAATATATCTTCGAGTGGATGATCAAAGATTAAAAACAAATGGGTTTGTGTATGTTTGGTGTTTCGGCAAAGAGATGAGCAAGAGAGAAAGAAAGAGCAAATGTAAAGTGTATGTGTGTGAATGAAATGAGAAATGAGATTAAGGGTATATGTATATACAACAAAAGTCACACACACACACAAAAAATATGAGTGCGCAGGTGATGTAGTAGACTTTAGAACTTGGCTTGGTATATCTATTCGAGACCGCAGTAATATGTACTATGGATTTAGATGGAGTAACTTGTTTAAATTGGTAAATTTTAGGATTACACCCAAACTGTCTTTACATGTTGCTTATTAACTAACTACACCGGTTAGTTAACCTCCGTATAAACCCTTTGTTTACTCTTATTTTAAGAGTAAGATACTCCTAGAACAACCCGTAGAGCCAATCCTTTAGGAACTACATCAATTATTTGTTTCATTACAACTTTACACCTTAGCCTACTGATAAGTGCTTAATTACACATATCTTTTACCTCTAAAAACGAGCTTAAATGACCAAAAATAGACAAAAACTGCCAAATATATGTTTGTTTTGCATTTGTATTGTGCAGGAAGTGGATATCAACAAAAAGACAGAAAACCAAGCCAAAATGACAAAACTGAGCATGGAATGGAAAAAGATGTGCAAAATCAAAGGCCAAAGTCCAAAAATGACATATTAGTCAGGGTCAATACTGGAAGATCAGCAGTTCTCAAACCTGAGCCGGAAACTGAAGAATTTTTTGAATGCAATTCTTAACCTATCTGACTGGGCGGGGGATATCCCCACCCCACAAAGCACAAAAAAATAATATAAAAAAAAAAAAAATTAAACCCATAAAAAATAAATTCTATACTTATATAATTTAATAAATCACATGCGAACAAAAGAAATCCATCATATGAATTATCTCATATATAAAAGCCCAAAATCTAACATAAGAATTACCATTAATCTTAAAAAATCTCAATCCAAAATAATTATAAAATAAAACCATATAACCCTTTCAAACACTCTCAATACATCTCAATAATTCAACAATTAAAATTATATCAAGCCCTAATTAGTTATCTATGATAGCCGGTGAAGACCTATTGGGCACACTCATCAAATTACAACAGACCATTTGTGTGCATTTGACATAGACTGTGAAGACTTGGATGACAATACCTTGCCGAGTTACAGCCAACTCAGCCATTGTACACACAAAACCACCTGTACCTTATGGGCCTTTTAAAATAGCCCTCTAACCATAGCTGTTCCTCTATTGGCCCCAGACACATCATTTTGGCCCAATACAAGCCCCAAAAGCCCCAACACAAAACCCAAGCCCAACAAAAGGCCCATTAATCCTTTTACAAAACTTTGGGGACTTTAGTTGTCCATTTTTAAAAGTTTTTTATAAAAGAAAAATGGTAAAATAAAGGGAAGGACTAAAACTGCCAAATGGCATTTCTTTTATTAGTTTAAAGGCAGGGACCATTATTGCAATAGTCCAAAACCTTTCTTAACCCTTTTTAGTTTAAATCGCAGGGACTAAAGATGTCACTTTCTAGACACTGTTTTTAAACTGAATAAATGCTGTTTTAAAAAAGGAAATGAAAAAGACGAGCAAAGAACAAGGGCCACTTCTTGCATCTTTTTTCTTTCTTCCTTTAACCAGTGCATCCATAATGTCATTCCCCCCCTTGGCGCTCCGAAATACCTTCAATCCGGACCCTCTCCACTGTTTTCACTCCCAAACCAATCCTCCAAGTACCACCACCAGAAACACTCGACCCTAAGACCATTTCCCACTTACCCTGCACCCTTATCACCTTCCCAACTTGGAAATCAATCAACCCAACGAACCTCCATCCTTTGGCTGAGAATGATGTAAGGCCAACGAAGGGCTAGGATTGAATTGGGGAAGCCTTGTAACTCTATTAAAAAGCACAATACCCACAGTCCCATAAGAAGGCTGAGGCCTCTATTAAAAAGGCCAAGACCCATGCACGAGTCAAACACACCATATTACACCCTGTTTTTCCTTTTCCTAGTATAAAATTTAATTAAGTTGCTTTAAGATTAATATACTCAGTTGTTAATTTTTTGTTTTAAACTTTTTGATTGCTAATTCTCCCGTTTTTAGCAATTTATTTTCTCTTCAAGCAATTAAGTAATTAGCTCATTGAGCTCTTGTAACCTTTTTCATTGTCAACTGTGTACTTAACAATTTTAGTAATCTATATTTTTACGAGTGTTTGTGTTCTGTGATTTACATTTCAAGTCCGAATTTAGCAAATAAGCTCTTTATAAGCTAATTGGTGTATTACTTCTCATAAGCTTAATTTTAAATAATTTTGTTGTTTTTAAGCTTTCTTTTTATCATTTTTTACTGTTTTTTACTTCTAATCATGATAACTTGAGTTACTTGAGTTCATTTTTTGAGGCTTAAAGCGAGAAATAAGATAAAAATTCAGACTTATTGTGACTCTTATGGTTTTAGAGCACAAGGGGCTCCATTTGAGGATACATTCAAACTTCTACTCTTGGATAGTGTTGGAATGTTGAAGGTTCTACAAGTTCAGGTTTAAACTTGCTATATTTCCTTTTAATCATTTACATAGCTTATTGCTTATACAGATCTATTCATTTGATTTTTCATGATTATTCCATGTATAATTTGAGTAAGGATGTTTATAGATGTTATTGCTTAATGTTGCTTTTAGTCTTATCAATTTTAGTTTTCTTTTCTAATATTCTGTCATAGTAATAGGCTTATGCTTCTTAGAGAAACTAAAGCTTATTTTCATAAATTATTGCTTTGTTTTCATCTTAGCATGAGTGCTCTAACTAATCCAGCTCAAATAGATGTAGCTAAAAGTTTTGGTTGTTTTTAGTTTTAATTATAGATTTTAAATTCAATTCTATGTAGATACAGCAAATAATTTTAAGAGTGTGTTTGGTTTAGCATGGTTTGACTCTTAAGTTTATACATACACCTCTCATTAAAAACTTCTAATTCAGTTGCAGTTAGGACATATACAAGGATTTAAGCAAGTTTTAAAGGTTAGGATAGTTTTAAAAAAGTTAGATTGTTTAAAAAGCTTCTTATTGCACCAGGCTTATTTCGAGTAATAAGAATTTTGGATGGAAGGATTTTTATATAAGCAATTTAAGGTCAAGGTTTGCATATTTTTTCGTGCGATACTTAGTGAATTTGGTTATAGGGGGAGTTTGGACCGATCTTAGCTTGACTACAGTGTTTGACGGGGGAGGATGGTTTTTTCTTCTTTTAGCCCTCTTATCCTGTCCTTGCCCAGACTGCCTACAGCAACATCAAGTGATCATGTCAACAACCTATCTGCAATAGTGTTGCCATTTTTTCACTTTGATAAGTTTCTATGTTTTCTGAAAGTTTTAGAGATTCCTTTACCTAAGTAGGAATTTATTTAATAGTCTTGCTTATATAATCAGTTTCAGCATCTAGAGTTTTAAGAATAAGCTTACTTTGAGCTTACTGTAAAAAAGCTATAATTTTAGTCTTATCTATAAACTAGCACTTTCTCCTGTCTATTTTCTGTCTAAAGTTTTAACCACTGGGTAAAATATTTAAATGGAAAGCCTTTTAATACACTTCTTAAGCTTCATTCAACTCTCTTTTAGTTTTAATTTTATCAAGTATAAGTCAATTTAAAAAGTTAAATCCTAAATATATTCAAAAGCATACTTTCTGTGTACAGGATAATTCTTTTGCTTATTTTTCAGCTTATTCTTTGGTTAAAAGTTGAAAGAGCTTTTATTAAAGTTGTTAGGATTAAGCTGTTAAGCAACTTTGTAGTTTTAAGTTTTTGCATAATTCTACGAAATTGAATTAGCAAAAAAATAGCACAAGCGCAGGTTGTTTTGTTCTTTTCTTAAACTTCAGGGTGCCAGTTTTCTTATATAGTGTAAAAATTGTTTCACTAACCCGCTACCCTTGTACTTTCACTTTACCAACGTTTGCATCCATGTCTTTTCTAGTAATAATAATTAATGGTTAATAATTTTGTTTTTAGTTTTCATTAATTTAGGGTTCTTAAGTTTAATTAAGCAAATTAGGGTTCAATAGCAATAGAAATTGGGGCTTTTTGTTCCATAATTTTTCTGCACCTTTGTTGTTATAAAACCATTTTTCTATATTTTTCTTATTAAAGTTGTATTTTCTAGAAATTTAAATAGATTTTAGGTATTACTTTTTCTTATAAAAATCATAAAAAAATAGAAAAATAGTTGAAAAATTAAAATTCTTTTTGCATTAATTTTCATTTTAAATCTAGTATTTTTGAAAAATAAAAGAAAAATTTTAGTGTTAATTTTTAGAAAAAGTTAATTTTTGTTAATTAATTAAATCTTAGAATTCATAAAAAAATCCAAAAATTAATAAAAAAATTATTTTTTCTTTTTTATAAAATTTTCTTTTGTCATTTAGTGTCTAGGAAAAATATAACATTTAGTATAGGTTTAATTTTTCTTAAATTTCAGTCTTAGACCCGTTTTACCGGGTGCGTTTTACCGTTTCTTTTCGTTTTACATTCAAACGACCTCCGTTTTAGTTCTAGTTTTCTTTATTTTTCAAATTAAGTTAATTAAGAAAGTTAATTTTTGATTTTTAATTTAATTTAGCATTTATTTTCTTAATTTTTAGTATTTAGGTTTCCCGATACCTGATTCTGTTCCCCGTATTTTAGTATAGATTTAATTTTAGGATTTCCCTATAACTAATTTTGTTTCCCGTAGTTTTTAAGATCCCTATTTCCTATATCTGTTTCCCGTAGATTAAATTAGGTTTTATTTAATTAATTTTAGTTGTAATTATATCAGTGTTTCCATCATATATTCTTCATCATTCAATTTCTCATCAAACCAGGATTACTTTCAATTGCAGCCTCGTTGGGACATACGACCCGGGAATATCTCTTCCGGAATCTTTTTATAATTGATTCTTATATATTTAATCTCTTTGTGTAGATTTTGACCTTTTGCCTTGGTTAAGGGCATTTGGTTGAGATTTGCATTTGTGTATTTTATATATATATACTATCAGACGAATCACCTACCCTGTTAGATTAAGTTTATTTAAAGTTGCTAGTTGCTTAAAGTGTAAAGTTTGTATTTCCCAAGTCTTGTGTCTATTTTGGTACGGTTGGAAGAAATTTGCACATTGCAAATGGGAATATATATTATAGTCAAAACACTTGTATTTTTACTACCATCGCAATTATTGGTACATCCGAAGAATGAAGGAATTATCGAAGGAATTATCCGGAATTATTATGATCGTGAAGATGATGAAACTACACTGAATTTCGTAGTATAGTGTTAGCAAAAAAAGTGAAAAAATTAGAAAATTCGCAACAAAAAAAGAGAAGGAAAGTTTAAGTTTGAAGAATAAATCGTTTCGCATAACTAACGGAAGGATGTACCACGATGGATCGTTTATTCGTTTGATACAAAAAATCATGATGTAGAGTATTATATAAAGTGAAAGATATCGCCACTTGCCTTGTAAAGTATGTAAAGTATGGGATGATAGGAGAAGTTGACGTTTCGGGAACGCCAACATAGGTTGGTTGTTTTTTTTCTTTGATTCAAGTCCGTTTTTGTAAATAGTTGATGTTCTTTATCATGGTATACGGTCAGGCAAAATGTCTAAACAATTGTTTTTAGGAACTTAATCTATTTGTTTTGTAATTTTTATATTTAACAACAATTTAATTCCCTTTCCTATTCATTAACCATGGTGTTATACGCGGATTGAAGAGGAGGTGACTCGAGCGTGCATACATTATTGTCTATTCGGTTGTTCACGGGCCATGTATGCTATGTCTCAGTGCCTTGTTGGTTTATTATTCTTGGTGAAGTTAGAAGATCCATACCCTATATTACTTACTTTTCCTTTACTCCTTTAGTTATTCGAGGTGGGACGGAGCCAGGTTCACAAGTGTCTAATCACGTCGTTAAGGGTGTTGTATGTGTGGTCTTTGTCGCGACCCTCTGGATTTGGTTCGATAATAAAGATTAGTTAGAGTAATCAACCCTAAGCCTTTCATATAATCCCATATTTACTTTATAAACTTGTTACTCACCCCCCCCCCACCCCCCTTAGCTTTAGCAGTGTTAGATGGGTTTCCTTGCCATGCTTATGGTTATATTACTAGTCAACGATCGAAGCTATTGAGTGAATTAGTTACATTGTTACCACATAGATTAGTTGGTGATTGAGTGTTTCATCATCTTATTTCGTGAGGTGTTTGGTTGTGTACTTGTGATTGATCAAATAAATACTTTTTGGGATATATCCTTGGGATACATTTCATAAAACTTCGTAACGGAAAATAACGTCTATTTCATGCATCATTTATACCATGTAATTAACACCATTTTCGTAAATTTTTGCAATATGTGGAGTGCACTTTGTAAGGTTTAAACATTTACATGTCTTTATGTTGGTTGAAAAGAGATATCCCCTTACACCAATAACAATCACAAACATGCTGAACAAGAAGCTTCAAGCAGATCAGTGGAATGAGATGGTTTATCAACTACTCAAGCTCATGGTAAAGCAGCAAAATGGTCAATGAAGTGTTTGGAAGCATCCTCCTGGTGATGGTAAAGACTTTGAATGAAACTTGAAGATTCAGAAGATGAACATCAAGTTTAGGGGAGGATTGTTGGGATTAAAAGGCTTCTTGAAGTTACTACTGCTCAGGTGAATGTTACTGCTGTTAAGCAAATACTCTAAGTAGTTAAGACTGTTAGTGGAAAGTTAATACTGTCAGTACAATGTTAGTACTGTTAGTGATCTTATTGAAATATATGCTAAGTAGTTAGTGCTGCTAGTAGTAAAGTTAAGACTGCTAGTACACAGTTACTACTGTTAGTATATATTAGTACTGCTATACTAAAGTTACTACTACTTATGTTTATTAGTACTGCTGGTACAAAAGTTAATGCTGATGGATTACAACTGCTAGAAGAGTTACTAATGTCAGAAGGATAAAGACAAGTAAAGAGATAAGGATTGATTGGAGAACAAGAATACTTACGAAGATAAGTATTGAGTTATTTTTGTAAAAGATATGTATAATGTATTTGTTTAAGAGATTATGTTTGCTTTTAGAAAAGATCATGATATCTTAGGAAAGTATTGTAAGCCTTGTAGGACTCCTTAGTGTATAAAAGGAGGTCCTAGGGTATGTAATTCAATGTATCAAAAATGATTCATTATCATAGCTTCAAGGTTGTAAACCCTAACACTATCAAAGAGTGTTCGTATTAATATATTTGAGCTTATTGTTTTGGTTGTATTTCTGTGTGTTAAACATTCATTACTGTTATTCTTCTTAGTGGTGTAAACTAGATTCCGTATAGTTTATATCATACACTTAAAGTTTCAGTCTTAGTACCTTTGGAATTATCCAAGGATACTAAACCTTACATCAAGCTAAGGAGTTTAAGATCTGTTCATTAGGATCAACTAGGGGCAAGCAAACTGAACCAAAAACCGACCCGACCCGACAAACCGAGGAACCGAGCTTATTCTGTTTGGTTTTTGGTTTTGGATATCTATTTCGGTTTAGTCGGTTCGATTCGGTTTCGGTTCGGTTCGGCTCAAACCCAACATTTTAGTCGGTTCGAACCACTAAACCGAACCGAAACGAGCCAAACCGAGCTTATTCGGTTCGGTTTCGGTTTATATAGGGTTCATTCGGTTCGGTTCTCGGTTTGCAAAATCTCGTTATTCGGTTTCGGGTCGGTTTCGGTTTTCTTCGGTTTGGGTCGTTTTCGACCCGATGCTCACCCCTAGGATCAACAAGTGGTATCAGAGCTTGTTGTGAAGCTTTGAATAAGAAGAAACAAATAACACATACTAGATCTAATTCTCAGTGACAAGATAGAGGCAGGAACTACTTCTACAACTCTAACTGCAAGACTCCCTATCCTTAACCCAGGAGAATATGATCTCTGGTTAATAAGGATAGAACAATACTTTCTCATGACTGATTACTCCCTCTGGGAAGTAATTCTGAATGGTAATAAAGTGCTGAAGAGAACTGCTGAAGAAGTTGAGCAGGAATATGAACCCACTTCTGCAGAAGAAAAGCATGAAAAAAGGAATGAGATGAAAGCTAGAGGAACTCTATTGATGGCACTCCCAAATAAGGATCAACTGAAGTTCCATTCTTATAAAGATGCAAAATTGCTCATGGAAGCCATAGAGAATAGATATGGAGGAAACAAGGAATCCAAGAAAGTTCAGAGGACACTACTAAAGCAACAATATGAGAACTTTTCAAGATCAAGCTCAAAAACAATGGATCAAACTTTTGATAGGTTGCAAAAACTTATTAGTCAGTTGGATATTTAAGGCAAAGTTATTACACAAGAGGACATGAACCTAAAACTGTTGAGAAGTCTCCAATTTGAATGGAAGACTCATGCTTTGATCTGGAGGAACAAAGAGAAAATAGAGACCATTAGTTTGGATGACTTGTACAACAACTTAAAGATATATGAACCTGAACTTACAAGATCATCAAGTACAAGCCAAAATCCATAAAATGTGGCTTTTGTGTCCTCCAACAGCACTAACAGCAACAGCAACAGCAACAACAGCACAAATGAAGCAGATAACACTGCTTTTGGAGTTAGTTCTGCTCATACTCAAAGTAATCCTACATCTGGAGATAACCTTAGTGATGCTTTGATTTGTGCTTTCCTAGCTAGTCAGCCTAATTCTCTTTAACTTTCATAAGAGGATCTAGAACAAATTGATCATGATGACCTATAAGAAATGGATTTACAATGGGAAATGGCCATGCTGACAATTAGAGCTAGGAGATTCATCAAGAGGACAGGCACGGAGTTAGATGTAAATGGTCAAAGAGTTGGATTTGACAGGTCAAAACTGAAATGTTACAATTGTCATAAAAATGGTCATTTTGCAAGAGAATATAGACTTCCAAGGAATCAGGAGAAAAGAGGAAAAAAGAATAATAGAAGAAATGTGACAGTGGAAACTCCCACTGAAAATGCCTTAGTTGCTCAAGATGGAATTGGAGGGTATGATTGGAGCTACCAAGCTGAAGAAGAGCATCCTACAAACTATGCATTAATGGCATTTACATCTTCAGGAAGTTCTTCCAGTTCAGATTCTGAGGTAGATTCTTGTTCCAAATCATGTGTAAAAGCTTATCTTACTCTCAAAGAACAATATGATAGTTTGTCTTCAGATTACAAAAAGTATCAATTTGATTTAGTATCTTATAAAGCATGTTTAGGATCAGTAGAAGCTAGACTATCTCACTATAAGAAAAATAAGGTTGTGTTTGAAGAGAGCATTAATGTTTTAAACCTTGAATTTAAACTACGAGATAATGCTTTAGTTGAAAACAAAAAGAAATTAGAAAAAGCAGAAAAAGAGAGAGATGAGTTAAAACTAACATTAGAGAAGTTTCAAAACTCATCTAAATCTTTGAATAATTTGCTGGAAAGTCAAGTGAGTGTCAAGTTTAAAACTGGACTAGGATATAATGCAGCTTCTTCTACTGCAGCTTCTTCTGCAGTAGAAAGCTTTGTGAATTCATCTGAGATGTTAGAAAATCAGGAG
>BQNB010131573.1:1378-18762 GCA_026074375.1 Tanacetum coccineum
TATTACTTTTTTGAGATTGAAATGGGATTTCACAAAGGCGTGTACTTATTTTATCTTTAAGTTGGGGTTGGTTGGATGCATGATTTTTATAGATAACTTATTTGAGCGTTAAGGTTTAAGATTAAAGACTTGATCTATCTAGTTATTCCTGATGTAAGGAGTTATGTTATTGTGCTCGCACTATATATATATATATATATATATATCTTAAAGGAGTTACGTTGTAGTGCTCAGTATCACACGCAGATGCAGATGTGCATAGTTTCAAGAGGTAAGTTACTTATACCTTCCTAAACAAGGTATAATGTACTAAGGGATTGCAGACTTCTCTACACCATAATTCAATTTACAATAGTGTAAGCTTAAGTAACAAATTTAGGGGACTGTACTTTAGTATCAAGTTTGGAATATCGAGTTTTCTCCATCAGTGGTCACTACAGATAGCCGATAAAATACGAGGTTGGTAAAGTTAGTCAGAGGGAATAAAGTGTAGAGATGTGATCAGCAGACAATTCTTACGGGATAATTTTTATGCTATATAATGTTAATGGTATTTCTTAGTCTAAGCAAAATTTTTGAAGTTTCTCAACGTTATTCAAAACTTTTCAAGATTTTTACTTAAGACAAGAACGTCTTGAGTATATAGGTGTACACATCAATGATGATTCTGATAGTTCATCACCATCATGGGGGAAGAAACGTGTACGTGATGTGGTTTTATAGGTTAATAAAGATATTGGTTTTATAGATTCGTGTTGGGTTTATGATTTCTACTTCATTTTTATTGGTTTGTGTGAAGTATTCTACATACGTGAGAGGATTTGTTGTTGATTTCTTACATGTTTCCCCAATTGGATAATCACCAAGACCAAATTTCAAGAAGCAGTATTATTTGGTGTGGTTTGCTTCTTGTTCTATAAAATTCCACTGTGCAATTTAAATGTCAAAGTTAGAAGATCGTTCAAGCTACATCAAAGTTTCAGAATCTGTTCAAAGATAAGGATATTGGTTTAGGGGAAGGTGATTCAAAAACTTCATAAAAAAGGAGTATATAAAGAAAGCTTTTCAATACGTACCGTATGATCGTTTAAATTAACTTTCAAGTTTTAAATTTATAAAACACGACTACCTATGGTATACAACGCACTAACGGGCAAAGAACCCAATCGTGTATAGTGTAGGATTGGTAAATTCGAGGTCATCTCAGGAGCTAAGTGTTTTAGTTTTTAATTTGAATTTGTCATAAGTTAAAATGGTTTTAAGTAATTTTAAAAGATTGTAAGTAAATAGAATGCAAAATTGAAATACAAAGATTAATCAGGTAGAAACACGTACTAGCCTAGTTACTCCTTTGTTACAGTTAAAATGGTGATTTCTAGTGTAATGTCTATGTTACCATTTATTATGGTGGTTCTAATATCAACAGGCTCGATTTGCCATCAAAACCTGTCCTATATATCCTACAATCTTAATCTCCCGTAGATCGCGGAAGTTGGGTATCAAGACTATAGTGATTAACTCCCAACTATCCTAAAGACCAGACTAATGTCGATAATCCCACTTCTCAGCTGTAAAACCCTCCAGGAAGAGTTTTCCCGAACTTCATAAGTGTTTAACTAATTGTAGGTAGAGGTTTAGGGAATCCGTACACTAAGGATAGTTGTAAACCAATCCCTAGTACCCTGTTAAACTTCAATAAGTAAGGCTAATATAAAGCCTAACAGGATCTACACTATCAAAATTCGAGTATCATGCAACATGGAATAAGGATATCCATAAGAACGAAAATTCTACCGGAAACAATCATCAAACTTTAACAATATCATGACAAGGCTAGAACTTAAGGTACTTAGCCACTCATACTACAGATAACATAAGAAATAATGAAGAAATTCTTGGACTGAATAAACATTATGATCTTACAAACTGAGTGATGAATATTTAATACAAATAGTGAATTAAAGAGCGATTTCTCCCTTGGACTAATGATTGTGGCTGAATTGTTTCTCCTATAGAAGCCTTAGATAATCTTTAAGAACTCCCTTATGTGAGTGATGTCAATGTTGCAGTATTTAGGCCTCTATTAATAATTTACGAACTAACTATGGCGTAGTTATAAGTGTGGAACTACGCCGTAGTTCTTTGACTAAGCAATTCCTTTAATAGTAATTTTCAACCACGACATAGTTGTAGGGGTTAACTACGCCATAGTTATGCCTAGGAAAGTATATATTTGATGACTCTTGGTAACTACGGCGTAGCTAAAGATATGGGCTATGCTGTAGTTTCTTCTATGTCTTGGTCAATCTTGGAACTACGGCGTAGTTAAAACGGGGCAACTACACCATAGTTTTCTCCTGGAGTCCATACTCGGTGCATTTTGTGCATTCATCAATCCAATTCCTGTGTCTTTCCGCTCCATGGCTCATAATGTCCTACAAGTGAAATTTAAACCAATTAAGTATACATTTCAATCAGAATTATAACGATTATGAGCAATTCAATAGGGATTTTGATACATAAAAGTATAAACTATTTGACGTTATCAAATATCCCCCCACTTGACTTCTAATTACCCTAAAGTAGACCTGTTAGAATAATTTCTAAAAAGATATCCCCTGAATTAACTCGGGATATATGAATTTACAAACTACCTATGCTAGAAAATACCAAAGCCGAACACCTCACAAAAAGGGGATCAAAATTAATCAACTCTCACTAGTCTAAGTATTTCATTTTGGGGTGATGATGTGTGTTTTCACAAGCTTTAAATTTATAATACTACAAATACTGATTTTTACTAAAAACACAACACTCTGGAAGTATACTCGTTCGTGTATAGTATAGCTTTAGGTAAGTCCAGGTCGTTCCACAGGAATTAAAGTTTTCACAGTTTGTAATTAAGGTGCTAAGGTTAATAAGATTGTCACAGATCAAATTAACCAAATCTTGCATATATCAGATATTATAACGAAAGCAATTAAAAGATGATTCAATCAAATGATTAAGATATGTTTGTTTAGGCAATGATCACTTAGATAGTGATGTGTTTGGAATAGTGTTTATAAGTTTTAGAAAATCGAGTTATCAAAGTTATAAATCCTTTCAGCCTTTAAATACAACTAGTGATTATATCGATTAATAACAACAAATCATTTCAGCCTTTATAAGTTATTATAACCAATATATTAAGTGGAATCATTAAACACATATATAAAAGAACCCTTTCGGCCTATATTTTTGTATTAAATATGTTTTACCAAAACACATATCCAAACGCTCCATATCCAAGATCACATATTGCCCAAACAAACACAAGATGAATACTCCATGATTAAATAAGTAACAAAACACATAACATTCATCATTAATTCATTAAAGATTATATTCAAAGGATAAACAAGATTTATACCAACTTTAAGAGCAAATGTTGATGATTTCACAAGTTTCCCCAATGAAAACTATATTATATTCAAAGTAAACCCGTTAACTATGAAAGATTCTGTCACAATCACTTATAGATTCGAATTACACTTCACTGCTACTTCCTTGGATGGATTATAATCAGGAAATTGATGGTGGATAGTGGTGGTAGTCGATGGTGGTGATGGTGGTTTGAAGGGTTGTTTGGATAAAAGGTTTTTGAGGCCTATATCACCAAAAACACTTCTTCTAAGTGTTCTTAACGAACCTGGGGTTGTGTGTGTAAGAGATATGGAATGAGGTGATTAGGCCAAAGTGCGCCCCACAAAATTATTTGTGCGCCGCACATCGGGTGTTAATGCACTTAGCATTTAATTGCCTTTAATTTTCTCACAGACTCAAAAGTGCGCCACACTTTGGCCAAAACCGCCACACTTTCTGCATATTCAGCAGTTGGCCTTTTATGGTTGTAGATAATTGAATTCTCTTTCCGTGACCATTTGAATCAACTAAAACGGAGTTCGTATGACCGAGTTATGGCCAAAACAGTGAACAGGTGTCGGGAAATCATTAACTTGAGTTATTTCTTCGTTTAAGCTTCAATTCTTCATGTAATCTTCCATATTCTTTCACGACACATACCTAGAACATATAATAGCAAATATACTTGATTAAGTACCAAAAGTTCACGAGAAATGATAAAATAAATGCAAATAACGCCGTCGTAAACGTGTATAATTTAGGCATTATCAAATCCCTCCGCACTTAGCTATTACTTGCCCTCAAGAAATTAAAGCGAGAAAACAAAATCATTTATCGTGACGTGGAGAAAAAAAATCATTTTTAGCATTAATAAGTGTTTCCCAGTTTTATAACTTTTCAGGTATAGACATATAACAGAGCACCTCACATAAGGAAAGTGTTTATTTTTGAATTCACACGAGTCACTCAGATAAGGTTTTATATTTGTAAAGTCACTCAAATGCACAGACATAATCTAGATTGCTACCATATGCTTGTACTAGACACATAAACATGCCCGTTGCGGCGTAAGCACCTAGACAGAAATCTCAAAGAGGCAAAACGTGATAATGATGAGGGTGAATAGCAGATACTTGATTCCATGTGCCAGAACTTTGCCTTATACTTTGAAGTTTTATTTCTTTCCCTTTTTTTGAAGATTTCTTTTCATTCCAGATGCTGCGATAACTAAGGCTGGCACAAGACTTCTTTGAGCACATTTTTCTTGCTCTTGGGATACTTTAGGGATCTCAACACTAAAAGCGAGTGCTGCAGATACATGATTGCATAGGGATTTATTTCACCTCTTATCATACGACTTTGTCTATAAATTAACCTCACTGCGGTATAGTACATGATGATCAAGCATAAGTTTCAAAAAGGAGACAAAACCACATATACACATCCATAACGATGGAATAGATAAACATGATTTCTCATTCCTTAACTCGAACAAGAAAAAGGCATCAATTATCTTAGGGATTTGTTGATTAATAATTTTTAGATTATTTAGATTTCTTATTTGAATCTTTTGAAGGGCAAAATACGGAAAAATAATCAAACATCAAATCTAGTAATTAATACCAATATAAAATATCATTTTCTAAATAAACCAACATTGTGAGAAAATAATATTTTTACGGGTGCTAATTCGTCAATTAAAACCATTTTTGCACACTTAATGATCTTTTTGCCTCACTTGACAAGCATATTCGTTTATTATATCTTTTAGATCTCTTAGCATAATTTGTTAGTTTTGATTAATTAGTATAATTTTTAGTGATCTTAAAAATAGTATCTTTAATATTAAAAGTAGTTTAAAATCAAAAATCAACCAAAAGATTATCAAGCATCAAACAAAAAACATTAACGTGAATCTCTTTTCAAAATTTTCGCCGTGGATACGACATAGGAAGATTAATTATCACTTTTCCTCACGTGATTTTTACATCTAACGAGAAATAATTGAATATTACTTCGACATGTTTTTTGACGCTTATCAAAATGGCGTCGTTGCCGGGGAGAGTTGTACGATTTTTGCGTTGGTGTTTTGAGTTAGTGCCTTGGTGATCATTTCACTTGAATTCCGATTTTTGTAAAAGTTTATTTTCGTCAATAAATTTTTTTAAATCCAAAAATATTTTCCATTTTGACTTTATTTTTATTAATTTCTATTATCTATATAAAATCCAAAAATATTTTACATTTCTACTTTATTTTTATTTTTATTTTTATTATATATACATAGAAAAAGTTTCAAAAATATTCTCATTTATCCTCTTATTTCATTTAATTCTTATCTTCTTTACCCTCTTATCCGTTTGATTCTTCGACATGTCTTCGTATAACCATTTTGGTTGCGAGTGGTGTGGAGGTCCGTTTAATGGTAGAAATTGTCCTGGCTTTAGCAGTGTAGGATCCGGATATGAGTTTGTCTATGACCCAAATCCTTATTCTTATAATGAAACACCCAACTTCTTCAACCAAGCTCTACAATACCAATACGAGACATACTCATGTGAGTTATGTGGAGGTAGTCCTCACTATGGATTTGATTTTCAAACATGGAACCTGCTTATCTATAAGCAGGACCCGTGTAGCAATCGAAACTTTAGTAATGACCAATCTCCATATTATTCTACGAGTTTGCCACATCAGTTTCACTGTTGTGAGGTTTGTGGAGGTCTGCATTATAGTTCGGATTGTCAAAATAGGAATCCGCTTGTCTATGAGCCTAATTCTTGTAACAATTATGACTTTATTTATTTTGACCAACCTCTATAGTACCATATTGATCAGTCCCATCCTCTGGATCTATATTTTAAAAAAACATTGGATGATTTTAAATTGCAAATAATGGAAAGTACGAAATCGATTCTTAGAATGCTAAGGTCTATTCCTACCTAACGCCTTATAGATACTGAGGAGAGTGATGATGTCTCCAAGGTGATTTTTGAAGAGGAGAAATTTTCAAGACAACAATGTATTGCTCCCATCATACATCCGCCTCTTGCATACACACCACCCCCACCTTTCTTAGCTACCATGGAACCTTTAGGCACCCTCTTAACGGGGGATGAGGATTCTAGCACTAATCCCGCAAGGGAAACTGACAAATTCATAAAGTCTAGTGTTGATGATCTTGTCTCAATCCTAAGGGAGTTTAAGGTGACATCGGATAGTAATTTAGAGTGTGATATGCCTGTTAATACACCGTTGCCCACTACTGATGTTAGGGAAGAAAATTTTGATATCAATTCACCTATAGGAGAACATGTAGTCGACTTTTTGATGGAGAACGAGGATATAGCTAACTTACCTAGAAATTTGGTTAAGCAACTTTTTAGTTATTTAGTCAAACATCCAAGTTCTACTAAAAGAATGTCTGCTGAGCCTTTAGGTGATGATTCAAAACCTAGATCTTATGATGTGACTTTCTCAAACTCTCTTTTCGACTTTAATGATGATTATACCTTATGTTATGATAATCTACTTTTTGATGATGAGTTTGAGGACATTAGTAGTCTGGACCCCCTTGAGTCGACTCCAGTTATTAATGAGTCTACTTTTCTAGTCACACCACCCCCCGCTTCTAAGAAATTTAGCTCAAGGGAGGTGGAAAGATTTCATCCTTTTTTCCTCCCTAACATACTCGGGTGAGAAGACGAAGGTGATGGAGACCATTTCTTTTTGTTTTCATCGTATGCCATCACCCCATCCTGTTACATACTCACCGAAGGAGGTGATGTTTTACTATTACCATCCTCACCTCACATTAGGTGATGAATTTGACCCTGAAATTAAAAGTAAGTAACACTAGAGTCAAGCTAGAGACTCAAACAAAAACAAGCGCTTCTCGGGAGGCAACTCGTGTTATCTTTAGATTTAAATAAGTAGCTTCCTACATTTAGGATTATTTTGAGTATGTTAGGATATTAGTATTAGTAATGAATAAGTGTGGGGAGTGCTTCTCTCCATGTTGTGTTTTATGGTGCCTGTTTTTGCTTGAAGGATTCCCTATGTTCATGAAAACTACCGTGCTTGTTTTCAATCCTCCAATCACTTGGTCTCCGATTATTTTCATGATTTTATCTAAGGAAATCTTCTATCCTGATCATATATATATATATCTGATAATGTTTCTCCTTTCACACTTGGAATTTTTAGCATTTGTCTTTTTTGTTCCTAAGTGTGGGGTTAGCACCCGACATTCTTGAACATTGAGGCCAATGTTCAGTTCTAAGTGTGGGGGGATTTCTTGTGAAATGATCATACATGTGCCTGTCTGTGCCCCTCGCAACCCCGTTTTGACCAATATATTGTTTTATTTTATTATACATTATTAAAAAATAATGAAAAAAATGAAAAACATAATATAAAAATGTGTAGAAATAAGGCCCGTAGGCTAGAACTAGGGAGATTTTGACTTGACCAAGTATTGCACTCTAGCTTTCCCTTTAGATTTCGAGACTAAGCGTTTGCAAAACTTAAAATTTTTGCAAAGAACGAAAAATGATAGAGTTGAATATAAGTTAGATGCTAAACGTGGAGTAGTTGGATCTCTTTAGAGCTCATAGAAGTTAATTGTGGCTTTTTGCTCCCATCAGCTAAATAAACAAAATAAAATAATTTTCAATAAATAAAGTTGCTTTGGTTTTTGCGATTCTTAGTTTTAATCCCTTCTTAGAGATTCCTTCTGCTGAAAGTAAGGTACACATCAAGGTTTTGTCAATGTTGTGGGGAAATAGGCTACCGATTCGTGACGGCTCGCTCCCGTTGTCTAGGTAGTTAAAAGACCACAGGACTTGAAATTTGGCTATAATAATAAAATGTAATAAACTGAAGCCGAAATAAGACTATTGTTTGTTGTCGGTTCGCTCCTGATGTCTTAGTTGTTTAAAGTGAGGAAGTATAATAAAAATAATAATCTAAGACTGATAAAAGTTTGTTTTTTCCTGACGGTTCGCTCCTGTTGACTTAGCCTTCAAAAAGGTCGAGGAAATTCCCGAGATCGAAATTAGACTACTGTTTCCTGTCGGTTCGCTCCCGATGTCTCAGTTGTTTAAAGGACCTAGGGCTAATAATGTTGCAATAATAATAATAAAACCAAATTTCGACTCCGGGGTTATCAAAATAAAGCCTCCGTCTCTGGACTCGTAGTTAAGTTGTTTCAGATGAAATAAAAAGGATAACCCCTAAATCATGTGAAATTAGAACCTTAATGTGGACCTTATTCTCAGGATATCGTTTCTTTAGGAAATGATTTCAAACTAATTATGGTTTAAACCGGTCTCCTTTATAATAATATGACCATAATATATTAAAATAAGTGATCATATTTCACATTATGTTTTCCGAATAAAATCCTTAGAGGAATTAGGAATAAGGGAGCGAAAAGTAGCTACGTTTACACAATTAGCAGTTATGAGTAGTGTTAGCATCTAATTTTACATTTAGTTGTTATTTCGTTTTAAGCTTGGTTTGGGGATTGTGAAAATCAAGGATGACGAACTCCCGTTCTTAAAGCCTTATATATAATTTTAATAAAATTTTAAACTTAGTTTTTATCTATTGTAGAAGTATCAAATCACTTAACAACTAATCAAGATAGAAAGTTTAGAGAGAGAAAGGAGGGTTATAGCACTTAGTAAGACAAAGAAGGAAAATGTATAAATGATATGAAACCAAATGAACAACCAACCCTTCCAAGGCTAGGAGAAGGGTAATATATCCCTTGCTTAGGTGTCCAATCAACATAAGGATGTACTTATGTTGACACCGATTAGCTTTGTAACATTCCAAATATTACTCTAACGAGCTATAACTAGTACCACTTTTGGAAGTGACCCCCCCCCTGAAGTCGTTTTCTCGATTCCTAACAATCTCCCCCTAAGGGAGGTCACTATGAATGTCTTTAATCTTTAGCTCATAGTCTTGTTATCTTGATCTTTATCTTGTAAATCTTAATGTAGCAATCTTTAGACTTTTAGGCTTTAGCTTGTATCTTTTTCTTGACTTGTATGTGATCTTTTGAGCTTCTTTAGATCGACCAAGCATAATCTCTTTTCGACATCTTGTAATCTTTGCCTTCTTGTGATCTTGTGACTTTTGGACCAGCATGCTCATATTGTTCTTGATGTTTAAAAGCGAGCGTAACCATCTTTCTTGATATTCTTTAACTTTAACACTTCGTCACTTTATAGAGGACCTACAATAGCAACTTAATACTTCGTCACTTCAAGAAAGACGTATGCTATCAGAGTAGCGAAAGTCTTGAAACATGTACTTGATCTTTCATGATGTTATTACTTATGTTGGTCGAGTATGAGGATGTGGTATGGCTTTGACTTGTCATTGGGAAACTGCTACCACTGTCAGGAAATCTGCATGAATGGGTTAGTGATAAATAACATATATGGATGAAAGTGGCTTTGTCACTTCATTAAATATGGTTGTAACAACCATGGTTCCCCGTTAATCAGTATAAATACTGCTTGTGATCATGTAGAATTCTATAGAATCTCCTTGACAGGGTTTCGCAGCTGCACTAGCCATTCTTATTACCGAGCGTCTCAAAGGAGACAACACGGTAAGAGTAAACCGGTAAGTTACTATCATCCCAATTAAGCCGTCAATTCGTGTTCAGCTTTCCTATGTCCAGATACCCTTGTGAGGCTTCCCATGGACATAAGATCAAAAACTGATTTAGAAAATCAGTCGGTGTGTTAAGATGCAAACGGTTTTTATAACACACCAATAGTTTTAAGTTTTTCAAAATTCATCCGTCAATTCATAAGCTGGACCCAATCGATATCTAGTATCATAAGTTCGATCCGTGTAGGATCTCACAAGTCACCTACCGCAGAGCTTGTTTGATGTTGGCTCTGGAAGGATTTACATCGTCATTGTGAATACTTTTTAGGTATCACTCTGGTGTTCTGGCAAAATCACAAGGATAATGCGTAGGACTCTTGATATATTTCTTGTTTTCACATTGTGTGAATTAGCAAGCATATTTTGGATAAGTGTCCTAATGAGATTTATGGATGATCTCTTTTACGAATCTAGACTCGATAGTGCACTTTAGTTTTTAGGTAATCTAAGGCTGGAGCAGACTGCCACCTTTTCAATACCAACTAACTCGGAGTGAGAAAGCTGATAGAAATATGTTTAATCTCTGTGAGAAATGAAACAAGAGTCTTTTGAGAGACCTATAGTTGTTGGGAAGGGTTATGCATTGTGTCACTGGGTCCATGATGATTGTCTTCAATACCAAACAACAGCTTAGTGTTTCTGACAGTTTATGTATTGACCTGGTTTCTACCTAAGTGTAAAGTGGGCTTCTTTCTTTTTACCCTTTATCTTAACTTTTCTTTTTAATTCTTCAACCCCTTCAGTGCTTACCAATACTTCATGACTAGTACCTTATTGGGTTTGTTCTAGTACTAGCTACATTTCAGTCGGCACTATTCCCTTATTCTCACTTTTACACCTTTTTTTATATCATACCTATGGACTTCTACACTAACTAGTGGAATGTCACTGGGTAGATCCCTCCGGTTCTGGCTGGATCATGGGAACGAATAAATCCTAACCACCTTATAACTCCAAGTAATTACAAACATGGTCGGTCTTTTAGTATTATTCTCAGCCTTAAAACCATCCCCCTCAGCTCCCCTTAATTTATGAGGGTATTATGTATATATATAGTGTTGAGTATGTTAATTTCAGATTTTTTGAATTTATTGAAAAATTCTAGAAAAATTGTACTCAAACACTATTTATATTGCCTATTATTATAAGTATATACTACATATTCACAATATTCACAAGATAAGATTTTAATATTAGACTTGACGATTAAACGGTACACGTCATGAGTTTGTAGTCCATCTCGAGTTTCTTTGCACCAACTAATCTCTCCAGATTTATGATGATTTCCCTTTCTCGCATTTGCTTATTGATCAACTTAACCATAAGACCCGATCTCTTTCGGTCAACAGCCGTCCACTTTCTCTTTCCCATCTACGGGTTGTAATCCAGACGAAATTCGAGTACTCTGTGATGAATCTCATCACGAACAAACTTAAGTGTGTCATTCGAGAACTTGTATAGCTCGTCAGCTCGTAAAACTCTTTTCTGTTTGTTTAGGTCTTCATAGACAATTCCTGGTGTATCATGATGAATTCAATCTCTGGAAAGGTCTTTTGAGGTTTGGTGATGTTAAGCTTCTTTTGGTAACTCTCTACACCAAGCTGTAAATCTTCAACACGTCTCTTGAGGATTAGGTTTCTTGTGAACATACGAAGAGCCACAATAAAGTCAACAACAACACTCCTATCGAAGTGGAATAGCTTGTTTTGAACAGCAAGAAGAAGCATATCTTCAATGTTCTTCAAGTGTAGATCAACGAAGTCACCTTCTTTAAACTTATACAGCTATTTATTTGATCTTTTCACCATAATCTCTTCTAAGTGACCATATCCATGCCATTTTTTTACACTAACACTCTTCACATCAAGAATCACCTTAGTAGAGTGAACGTTTTGCTTGGAAAATTTAATTATCTAAGATCGGTACCACAATTTGGGTATTTTACCCCAGTGCTGGATTCCCTTTTCAGCATCTTTATCATACGCATGCTTGATGGTACTCCAAAGTGTAGGGACCATGTCTTTAGTTCCTTTGATCTCATAATGAGCCGCCTTTGTCTTCGTAATAGATGTTGTGTAAGTAATATCTGGATCAGAAGTCTTCAGATACTCTAGATCATTGTTGAAGAAATAGTCAGCAGCAACGGTTCGATGACTTGGGGACCTTGTAGAGGAAGAGGCTTGGATAGATCAAACGGGTAATGATATCCTTCTAGATTATTCCAATCAGGTTTGTATGTTAACACATTAAAGCACTCTTGGAAGTTGTACTCAAGCTTAATACTGCTAGAGCAAGTGCCTTTTAATAGATTAAAGGCAGGTCCTAACAAAATATCTTGAGTGAGATTTTCAATTTTGAGTCCATTCAACACGTACTTGAAGAAATCAATAGGAGTGGCCATGAGATCATTGAATGTGAGAGGATCCTTTGAAGCGGAGACCATTTAATTAAACCAAGGTTGTGAGGGTTGATCAAGTACAACCTGACGCTTGTTCCATTCAGGATCAAGAGTAGGAGGCCTTAAAGGTTGCTTGAACCAATCTGGATTCAGAGTCTTTCTTGTTTTGGGTTCTGAGGTGTCTTGTGGTGGATTATCATCATGAGCTACTTCATCACCAGCATCATCCATAAACACCTCAGTAATAGGTACTTCAACCGGTTCCTTTGTCGAAGCAAACTTACTAGTTTTGGAGCCTTTAGTTAGAGTGATAAGTGTAGAATACACATATCCGTTAATACTTAAAATAACCCAATTAAACCCAAAACAGACCAAAAATGGCAAAAATATGCTTGTATTTGTGTTTTGTGTTTGCAGGTACGGATAAAATCAAAAATGACAAGAAAACAATCAAAAACGAGCAATCACGGACACGAGAATCAGAAGAGTACAAAAAGAAGCCAAAGAATCAAATCCGAAGCCAGAAAAGTCAAGCCTCAGTCAAACTCATGGTCAACAAAAGTCAACCACAAGAAGACAAGGCCCAAAATGATCCAAATAAGTCCCTGGGCCTTAATGGGCCTCAAAACCCTTTAATACTACACCCGGATACCAAAAAGCCTAAAAACTTAGCCCATTTCCTTTTATAACAAACCACAAGGGCTAAGCTTGCAATTCTCAAAAGATATTTATAACTAGAAAATGGGAGAAAGAACACAAGGGCCAAATGTGCTAATATTTCAAAGTATAACAGTTTTAACTGTCAAAAATGGGCGCGAAACCCATTTACTGTTCACCCATCGTCCCACCTTTCACCCCCATGGTAAAACAAAGGGCAAATAGAAATTGATGGGCAAGGAAGACAATTCAAGAGCTCACAAGTACAAATGAAGGGTCAAATCAGTCTTATCAAGGCATTCATTGGCTCACTCTCAATCAAAGGCCACGTCAACAATGGTAAAAGCACAAGAGGTGTGGGTCTTTGTGCTAAACTCTCTCACAGAACTAGCACAGCATGTCACATCAAAGAATGACATGCTGGCAATCCTCAGGTGTCTACAATTTGATCTAACGGCCACAAAAGAAGCTCAAATGATTGAAGAAATGATTGGTTGAGATTAAAAGTTTGGAGAGCAAGGCAAGAGGGCTAGAATCTTCTTTGTTCAGCTATAAATAGCCCTCACTCTTCACACACACACATCTAGTTTTTACACGTAGCTTAGGATAGATTTTAGCTTAATTTTAGCTTAATTGTACTTTAAATCTTGTAATTTCCTTTCAAATATTGTAAGTAACCTTTTTATTAATGAAATGCAGTAGTTTTTAATCTCTCAAAACCTTTCTAAGTCATAATCTCTCATTTTCTTCATTTAGAATTAAGCTTAAGTTCAATAAGCCCTTATAAGCTCTCCAGAGTCTATAAGCTTTTGATTTGAGTTTAATTGGTCTTAATCATACTCTAAACCTATAAAATCAGTTTAACATCTATATATTACCTTTGCATTTGGATTGGAAAGCTTATGGAAGGGGGATCTAAAATGGAAGGATCCCCAAGGACTTATACCCTAGCTTATTAATAAGCTAGGGAGCTTGTAGCTGCCCTATTTGGGAACCTCTTGTTTAGCTAGAGGAGTTTGTAAGTTTCTCCTTTATTTCCTTTTATTCTTGCTTTAAATAATAGATTTATAGCTTTCTAAACTTAGATTTGCTTATTTGCTTATTGAATTTGCTTATTAGTTGCTTATTTCTTTTTATTTCTTTTTACTAGTGCTTATTAGTTATATGCCTTCATCTGTTTTTACTTAAATAGATATAGATCATTAGTTACTAATTTCTGTCATAAAAATCCATAAAACCCAAAAATATTAAATTAGTGTAGATCCTAGAATTATGCTTAATCAGTTGTTAGAACATGTTAAATAAGTTAGTTATAAGCTATTAGTAATCTAGTTGTTAAGTATTGATCAGTAGTTTTCCAAATTAATAGCTTAACCAAATGCTGTCAAACCATAAAGGGGTGTTTGGTTTAAGTGTTTTTGACCTCAAAAAGTCAAATTAGGAAATGCAAATTGTTTTAGTAAGTTGAGTTTTCATTTAAGATCAGTAGTTTAAAAGTTTTTAAAAGTTAGTTTGCTAATTTTCAAAAGATATGGCTTATTATCTTTGTTTTTACACCAGGGCATTTTGTCTTAAACTTTTGGCTATGGAAATTTGATCTAAGCCCTCAAAGGCTTAGATCTTACTTGCATTTTGTTTATACACTCTATTTGAGTATGTTTAAGTGTAGGATTTCCTTTAGGAAACCTGCACTTTTGAGTTGCACTTGTGCATAGTACACCAGTACTAACAATTAGTTAGTACTGTTGTCACTAACAATTAGTTAGTACTGTTGTCACTTTTGGCTTAAGATTAAACCAAATAATCTTAGGACTTAGCTTTTCAAATTGAGGTAGTATATAGCTTAAGGGTAGCTTAATATAGATTAGGTAATAGATTTAGATTTATTGCTTATTAGTTTAGCTTAATTTGCTGCCAAAATTCACCAAAGTGCACCAGTACTAACTAAAAAGTTAGTACTGCTGTCACAGTTAGTACTGCTACTTTTGGCTTAATTTTTAGTTAAGTAAGAATAGGATTTAGGATCTTAGATTCAAGTAGGTTAAGGTCTAGTTATAGCTTAATATAGAATAAGTCTTTAATCTTATTTCCTAGCTTATTTACTTAGTTAAGTTTGCTGTCAAAAGTCACTAAAAACCTCAAAAGCCAAAAAATAGTACTTAGGAATTTCAGGATCTTAATTTGTTAATTTAGCTTATGAGTCTAGATTTTATAGCTTATATAGATAGATTATAAGTAGTTTAATAAGTCCTTAAAGTTTTAGAGCCAAGTATAGCTTTTTAAGGTCTTTAGCTTATTTGGATTTTGTGCTATTTTGCTTAATTCTTGAGTTTGTTAAATTCATGCTTAATTTCAGTAGCTTAAGAGGATGTCTAGTTCTAGTTTCTTTTCTGAAATAGCTTACGCATCATATAAGCTTTTTAGAATTTCTTTCCTTTTTAATTTTTAGCTAAAAATAAGCTTTTTAGAGCTTAATAAGTAAAACCAAGGGTTAAACCCTCCTTTTTGAGGTCAGTTCAAAAATAAGCTCTTATTGAGCTTATTTGTTATTTTCAGCCCAAGTAGCTTTTATTAATTTTGTTCCCACTAGCTTCATTTACAACTTTGCTCTTTCAAGTTTTTAGTAATAAGCACTTTTAAAATTTGAGCTTATAATTAGACTTTGGTTGTTATCAGGGTAGGTCCTTAGGGACCATTCTTGTACTTTTTCTGTTTTAGTTGTTTCTTAGTTAATTCTTGCCCGTTAAATGTTTTAACCCCGTTAGTCCTTAAGTCTTTAACACAGTTAGTCCCTAAGTTAGGTTTTAATTAGTTTAATTAATCTTTAAATAAAAAGTAAAAATTAGGGCTTTTATTTTTATAAAATTCCTGCACATTTTCTTTATTTATTGTAATTTTTATAAAATTTTTAGGACTTTATTTTTTAATAGTTTTATTATTTTTATAGTTTTTAATTAGTTTAAATTTTAGAAAAATCATATCTCTTAATCTAAAAAGCCAAAAATAGTAATTTCTTTTTCTAAAATTTTCTTTTTACTTATTTTACTTAGGAAAAATATAATTTCAATTAATTTCTATTTTTTATTTTTAGGATTTAATTAGAATTAAATAGTTTTTAAGTAAAAAAAATGTTTTTCTTTTTCCTAAAATTTTCTTTTGTCCTATCTTAGGTTAAGAAATTTAGTTTACATTTTTAGGAGTTAATTTTAGTTTATTTGCTTATTAGTCGCGTTTTATTTGTTTTCCGTATTTGTTTAAATTGCTTAAATTGCCTTTAATTGTTAAATTTTTAATTGTTGCTTTTTATTTAGTAGATATAGATTATCAAAAATATCTTTGCTTCATTCAAATCAGAATCCAAGTTTAAAACGAGGTTTCAATTTCACTAGTCATTGGGATAAACGACCCGGGTGATCATACTTATCCGGTAACATACGTATATTATATATTTTATATATTATTTTTGTAAGTCTTGACTTTTTACCTTGGTTAAAGGTGAATAGTTGGAATTTACCTAAGTAGTATTATTATTATATATTTTATAGGTACGTAAAACTGCTATCAAGTTTTTGGCGCCGTTGCCGGGGACTAGTGTTTAAGATTCCTACGTTTTGTGTTTGTTGATTTGGTTTGAAGATCCTTTCACCCTCGAAAGTTTCATTTTTGTTTTATAATTCAAAAATCCAAAAAAAAAAATCATAAAATATAAAAAGTAAAAAATATTTTCCTTTTCTTTTTAGTATAAGTAAAAGATAAAAAAAATAGAAAAATCAAAAATATAAAAAAAATCTTCCTTTTTAATTAAGAAATAAAAATCACCAATTGGTAAAAATACCAAAATATAACATTCTCAACGGAGGTGTTATCATTTCAATTTCCGGTGAACTTGTTGGTTCCCAAATCGAACTAAAGATTTAACACTTGCCATTTGTGTCTCTACGAAATACGGCTCACCTTGAAAAGCAATTTTCAAGAGCTACCGTGAAGTAGTTGATTATTTGGTTTAAGTCTCTTTCGTGTAACCGTTAAAATTCATTGTAAAAAAAAAACCAAACCACAATAGTTTCGAACCAACGTGCACCCACTATAGTCCAAAATCCCCCGGTTAACCAAACCCTGACTCGGTTCACCTCATGGTTACGCATTTTCATGTCGGGACTCACCATCTCACTAAGCGTCTTAACTTACATGTGTCTTCGGTCTCTCATTTACCAAAATCTTATCGTGATGT
>BQNB010131574.1:0-18762 GCA_026074375.1 Tanacetum coccineum
TAGAATTGCATGGATAAGAAATTTCCATTGAGGTGAAAAGAAAGCTTTATATAATGTAAGCTTTTGTGTAAGATTTTCATACCTTATGAGTGTCAGCTGTTCCAAAATTATAGTATTTGGCAGACACTCAGTACCTTCAGCATCTTCTAATTGAAGATCACTTCTTACACTTGTCTCAGTGACGATCACTTTCTTCTTATCTACTAGGTCTTGAATCTGCACTTCTTCATTAACAGTTTTGACCTTTGCAGTAGTCCAGAATTGCTCTTCAATACATGAAGCTTGAATCCATCACTTTCAGTGGGTTTATCTAAGAATACGACCATGTTGTGTGAACTAGCGAACTTTAGGGCAGCCATTGATGTTGGGTTATGATGATTAACAATGAAATTAAGTTAGGGTTTATGATTAGAGGGTATAACAAAGATTAAAATCGATTAAGTGATTGAATGAAACCCTTAATCGAAGTATTTATGAAATCACCCTCAACAACATTAACTTGAACTAGCAGTACTAAGTTAAGCCTAACAACATTAACTGAACCAACAGTAGCCCAGCAGTAGTAAGTTATGCCTGGCAGCATTAACTTAACCAGGAGTAGTAAGTTTATGCCTAGCAGCATTAACTAACACTGGCAGTAGTAAGTGTATGCCTAGCAGCATTAACTTTGAGTCACCAGCATTAACTCTAATTTCGTTCCAAAAAGCATTTCCATCATTAATTTTGATTCCCATAAGCTGTCTTTCTGTTTTTATTCTCACTATATCTCTCAATTCTTTTAGCGCACAAAGTCACTCGTTCTATTTTTGTTTCACACATCTCTCTTTCTATTTTTCAGCTCACTATTTCTCTCAATTCTCATAGTATAAATTATACCAAACAGTAGTAAGTATAACTAATAGCATTAACATAGCAGTATTAAGTATAACTAGCATCACTAATTATACTTAACAACAGAAACTTTTAAGTTATAAGTACTTACTCCAATTTCCATACTTAGTAACTTTTGCATTCCTTTCCAATCATCATTTGTGTATAATCCGCTGCATATGAACATAATTAACCTCCCCTCAATCAATACATCAGAGGTTAAGCAATCGGATATTAAAATCTGCTAACATCAAATGCTTTAGTGAGCAAATTTGTAACATTCAAATCTGTGTGTATCTTTATCATTTGAATAAGCTTCTTCTCATTGGAATCTCTAATAAAGTGATGCCTAATCTCAATGTGCTTTGTCTTTGAGTGAAAAACAGGGTTCTTCACTATGCAAATAGTACTCTCATTATCAATATGAATCTTAGTCTGCATAAAGTTATATCCATAATCCAGCAATTGATTTTGGATCCAAAGTACTTGTCCATAACAATTGGAAGCAGCTATATACTCAGCTTCAGTTGTAGAATTAGCAACTATAGTCTACTTCTTGCATTGCCATGAAATCAACCTACACCCTAGGAACTGACAACCTCCTATTGTGGATTTCCCATCTAAACTTGCTCCTGCATAGTCACTGTCAGTATATGCCACCAAATCAAAAGGTGACTCCTTAAGATACCAAAGGCCCAACTTAGGTTGACCTTTTAAGTATCTAAAGATTCTTTTCACATCATGAAGATGTGAAACTTTAGGATTGACTTGGAATCTTGCACAAGCACATACTGCAAACATAATATCAGGCCTTAAAGAAGTTAGATACATCAATGAACCCATCATTGATCTGTATAAATGTTCATCTACATCTTCACCATTTGCATCTTTGAGCAAATCCTTTTGCGTTTCCATAGGTGTTCTTGCTGTCTTGACATCACTAAAACCAAACATGTTCAAAATCTCACTTACATACTTTTCTTGACTAATAGAAATCCCATCTTCCTTCCGCTTTACTTGCAGACCTAAGAAAAATGTGAGTTCTCCCATATAACTCATTTGAAACTTCTTATGCATCATATTCTCAAACTCAGTACACATCTTCTTCCTTGTAGACCCAAAAATGATATCATCAACATATACTTGAACTAATAAAATATCACTTTTGTCTCTTTTGATAAACAAAGTCTTGTCTATCTTTCCTCTCTGAAACCCATTGTCCAACAAATAAGTTGACAAGGTTTTATACCAAGCTTTAGGAGCTTGATGCAATCCATAAAGTGCCTTTTCTACTTTGTATACTCTGTCAGTAAAGTCTGGATCTTCAAATCCTGGTGGTTGACAAACATTCCTCTTCAATCTTTCCATACAGAAAAGCACTCTTGACATCCATCTGATACACCACAAAGTCTTTAAATGAGGCATAGGCTAAAAATAGCCTAATTACTTTAATTCTGGCAACTAGAGCAAATACCTCATCATAGTCTATTCCTTCTTCGTGTGTGTATCTTTGTGCAACCAATCTTGCTTTATTCTTAATCACAATGCCTCTTTCATCTTTCTTGTTTTTGTACACCCATTTAGTACCAATGGCCCTTTTTCCATTAGGTAAATCCACCAAGGTCCAAACCTGTTGTAACTTAAACTGCAGAAGCTCCTCTTGCATAGCTTCTATCCATCTTGGATCTTTTAATTCTTGAATTACCTTCTTGGGCTCTTCTTGTGATAAGAAACACGCAAACAAACAATTTTGAAAGTCTTTATGGTTGGTCCTCTGATGCACTGAACTAAACATAGCTTGTTCAGTCATACTCTTTGTCATCCTTCTAGTTTGAGGTGCTGAATTCAAACTCTAATAATTTGTTTAACTAGATGATCCTTGTGAATTCTGGTAGTTGGAATAGGATTGACATGGATAAATGTATCTAAATTGTTCATGTCAGCCTCTGCACCAACATCTTTAGCATCATCTGAATAAACAATATCTTCTAATTAAGGCATATTTAGATGATTTGGAAGTTTAATACTTGTTTTTGGATCAACAGCATTAACTTCTGAGCTAGCAGTATTAATAGTTGAACTAAAAGCATTAACATTCTTAGTGCTGTTAATATTATGATCCTTCTCTTGATTAATTCTTGGCTCCTTTGTACTTGGAGCCTCACTAAAAGCATCCACTTTCATTCCTTGGATCTTCAGCATCCTTCTTTTCCTCCTCCCCTGATGGTTTGAATCCAGCATCAGGAGAACTCTTTGAATCTTAAGAGAATAGTGGATTAGTAGGCCATATTGGGAGTAGAATATAATCTTTGCCAGGTACTATCTCCATTCTAGCTTTACCTGTATCATTACATGCTTTTGTACCTTCATTACCATTAGATTGATTCCCTGCAACAACTGGCTTATAGTTCATTGACTTTGTTAGTGCATCAATATCAAAAAGCTAATTTGGTCCATTCCTATAATGTTAGGTGTATTCTCACTAAACTAAACATGTAGGTTCTCTTTAACTATCCTATTTCTACTGTTGAATACTCTGAATGCTTTGCTATTGGTAGAGTATCCTACAAAGAACCCTTCATCAGCCTTTCCATTAAATTTACCTAGGTGATCTATGGTATTAAGGATTGTAACAGGACACCCAAATGGTCTCATGAAGCTTAAGGCAAGTTTTCTACCTAGAAAAAGTTCATAAGGGGTCTTGTTGTGAGGTTTGATAAATAACACCCTATTTTAGACATAACAAGCAGTATTAACTGCTTCAGCCCAGAAAGTTGTTGTCAATTTTGAATCAGCTAGCATAGTCCTAGCAGCCTCTATTAGTGTCTTATGTTTCATTTCTGCTACTCTATTTTGTTGTAGAGTCCTAGCAACACTAAATTCCCTTTTAATACCCTTCATTTCACAGAACTGATTCATGACCCTATTCTTGAATTCAGTCCCATTGTCACATCTAATCACTTTCACCTTAAGATCTATTAGATTTTCTATGCCAATAATGAATGTTTTAAGAATTTCACTAGTTTCACCCTTAGTGGCTAAAAAGAAAACCCAACTAAACCTACTAAAATCATCTGTGACAACTAGGCAGTACATCTTTTTCATTAAACTCTTTACAAATGTTGGGCCAAATAAATCCATGTGCAACATTTGTAATGGTTGGCTGATTGAACTAACTTTTTTGGTCTTACAAGAATCTCTGTATTGCTTTCTCTTCTGACAAGCAACACAAGTTTGATTAATTTTATAAAATTTAAAGGTAAACCTCTTACAAGGTTTCCCTTTACCAGTTTATTCAATGTTTTGAAATTTACATGTCTAAGCCTCTTATGCCAAAGATTAGATTCATCTGGTGTGGCTTTTGCAAAGAGACAAGTGAGACCTCTTTGAGGAATAAAATTCTTTAAGTCAACACTGTACATGTTATCCTTTCTAGGCACTTTAAGTAAACCATGATTTTCATTAGTTAACTTAAAGTCTGAAGATAGAACAACACATTCAATATCAGTAAAGAGAACAATATTATTCTTGTCACACATTTGTGAGACACTGAAGAAGTTAAATTTTAGTTCCTTTACAAAATACACATCTTCAAAATCCAATTTACTAGTTCTTATTTTACCTTTCCCAGTAATTTTCCCTCCTTTGGAATTACCTCCAAAGGCAACAAATTCTCCATTAATTTCTTCATAATCTGTAAGATAAGATCTATTTCCTGTCATATGCCTAGAGCATCCACTGTCAATCACTCCTTTATGCTACAAATATTGTTATGGATTGCCATACACATAATGGTAGGAAAATTAGTTTCTTTTGGGACCCAAGCCATTACTGACTTGGATCTGCCTTGTGCATCAATATGGTCAAATCTTTTAAAGGATATTGATGCACCATTGTTTTTAGAGACATGGTCTATGACTTTATATTTTGGTCTCCAAACCCAACATGTTGATGCCTTAACAACATTTTCCTTGTTCCTCATAACAGCACTAAGAACTGCTTTTGGCCTAGCAGTATTAACTACTGCATTTGGCCTAACAGTATTAATATTTTTATCATTAACAGTATTAACTCTCTTATTAAAATTAATGTTATTAGCTGCTGTTATTTTGTTAAAGGGCCTTCTAGCAGTTGAATATGCATTATTAATAACAATTTTCATGGGTCCTGCATTATTCATTGCTGTTCTTGGTTAAACAATATTAACTGGTCTAGCAGCATCAAGTGAAATTAGGCCAGGCCTAGTTAAGACTGTTCTTGGAACCATGTTCCTTTTTGGGCTGGGGTGAGTTAATTTTGAGAAATTATGTTTGTTTACCTGTTTGGTCTTGGAGGAGTTTTAACAGCGCTAGAAGTCTGAAGGCTATGGACCTATGTATTTACTCTAAGATGTGTTAGTGATAACTGTATGTCTAATTGGTTAGGACAATCGCTCCTGGATGCTCTATTGGTTGATGAGGTTAGTGTCAGACTGTTGAATAAGTTTTTGAAAGAACAACTGCTTTTCTGCTACTAAGATATATATATTTGTTTGAAACAACCAAGAAAAAACCAGATAGGAAAACCAGTTAAAGAGTGCTAAAATGTACAGAGTACGATACTATGGTCTTAGGGGGGGATCAGAAGATCAAGATATAACTAGATAATCAGATAAGTCCAACAAAACTAGGAAGACTTTATGATGTACAATTATAAAGCAGTTGTTTGTGCTTTGACGGAAGTTTTGGCCATTTGCAGATCCAACTGCAAAAAAAATTTTACATCAAAGGGAAAGGCTGATATCTGGGAGTAAACTATACAGGAGTGAATTACGCATGGTATTTTGCTCAACAGCTCACCCTAGTGCTCAAAGGAATATTGGTTCACAAGAGCATCTTTAATAAAAAAAAAGGCCAAAGGACAAAAATATGTACTTAGGCGCAGTTAATAATTGCTATCCTAAAATACAGTTTTATAGTGCTAGACTCAGTACGTTTCGTTCTAAATCAGTACAATCAATTGATAAAGAGGCCATTTATATACAAGAAACAATTTAGACTAACAAAATTTGAGTAAAAAGTTTAATACATTTTTTTTAATAATGCCCTAAAGGAAATTTTATTACTGCTAGCCAAAAAGCAGTTAAATACTGCAGGCCATAATACAAACAGTAGTTATTCTGTCAGGAAAAACAAGGGTTTATGAGGCTGTTAAAGACCTTGCATGTCTGCGTTTGGTGAGACCTACCAAACTTAACAGTGCATCAATTATTTTCAAGAGACATAATTATGTTGATGCACGAGGCAGATCCAAGTCAGTGATGGCTTGGGTCCCCAAAGGAAACTAATTTCCTTATTTTTATGTGTAGGGTCATCCATAACAATAAGATCAAGGCTATGTTGACAGTGGATGCTCAAGGCACATGACACGGTACATGTCCTATCTCTCAGACTTTAAAGAATTTAATGGATGATATGTTACCTTTGGGGGAGGAGCTAAAGGGAAGAAGACACTTACTCGGGTAAAGGAACTCTTAAAACTGGTAAGCTTGATTTTGAGGATGTGTACTTTGTCAAGGAGTTACAGTTTTTTAACCTTTTAGTGTTTCACAAATGTGTGACAAGAAGAACAGTGTTCTTTTTACTGACACTGGATGTTTTGTTCTGTCTCCTGACTTTAAGTTAACTGATGAAAGTCAGGTTTTACTTAAAGTTCCTAGAAAGAACAACATGTATAGTGTTGATATGAAGAATATTGTTCCTAAAGAGAGTTTAACTTGTCTTGTTGCAAAGGTCACTCTTGATGAATCAATGTTATGGCATAGGAGGCTAGGTCATATAAAATTTTAAAAATTTTATAAGAATAAAACTTGTTTAAGGATAAACCTTGCAAGAGGTTTACCTTCAAAAATCGTTTTGAAAATGACCAAACTTGTGTTGCTTGCCTTAAGGGAAAGCAACACAAAGCCTCTTGTAAGTCCAAGATTCAGAACTCTATTTCTCAACCTTTATTCATGTTGCATATGGACTTGTTTGGTCCAACTTTTGTGAGCAGTTTGATGAATAGAATATGTGTAGATTGTCTGAGTTGTTACTGATGATTATAGCAGATTTATGGGTGTTCTTTTTAGCATTAAAGATGTAACTAGTGACATTATAAAGAGCTTTATACTAAAATAGAGAAGAATTAGTGATAAGAAAGTTAAGATAATTCAATGTGATAATGGAACAGAGTTTAAAAAATGTAGTTATGAGTAGTTGTTGGTGAAAGAAAGGCATTAAAGAGGGAAATTTAGTGTAGTCTAGAACTCTCTCAGCAATATTGGTGTTGCTGAAAGGGAGATATAGGTGTCACTATTTGTAGGGATACTTTGAACCATGTTAGCTGATTCTAAATTACCTACTACATTTTAGGTTGAAGTAGTTAATACTGCCTTGCTGACTGTGAAGAATATGAAGTCATTAGTAGTCAAGCTTATAACAAAGACACCTTATGAACTGTTTAGAGGTTAGAACATCCTGATCTAGCTTCATGAGACATTTGGGTGTCATGTTCCAGATTGTCTGTAAGATACTTTAAGATCAATTATAGGTAGTGTTTGATGGGAAAGTGTGGATGATGCGTGTGTTCTTCTTTTGTTGGATACGCACTTGAATGTTAAGGCGAGTTTAGGGTATACAATAGATTTAGATGATCCAGGAAAGTAGAAAAAAAAATTTATTATTGTTAAGGGTCTTGGAAGTAGAGACTTGTTAGATTGATGGTGCTGAGACCAAGGTGGCTGTTTGATTTAAATGTGTCTAAACGATCTAATTCAATGAATTATATGCCAGTGTGTTACAGTGAACAAACTCTATGTTCTGCCAGGTACAAAAGAAAGCATGGATGCAAGTCACTCTAGTTAAGGAGACAAGATTCTTTCCAACGATGCATTTTGAATTGCCACTATGGAAAGTGTTCACCATTTGATCTTCTTCAGAGAATGCTAGCAAGGATTGAACCAAAACCTTCTAATGATACTGGAAAGAAGAATGATGATAGTGAAATTGATAATCAAGATAGGCCTGAGAAAAGTGCTCAAGATGTTAATACTGCTAGGCCAAGTATTAATATTGCCAGTACAAATGATAATACTAGCAGTCTAAATATTAATACAAGTATTCCAACAGTTAATACTACTCCACTTGAAGACACACATGCTGATTTCTTTGGTGATGAAACAGAAGTGGATATGAGCAACATTTCTACCACATATCCAGGTTTCTTTTACTCCAAATATAAGAATTCATAAAGATCATTCACTTGCTCAAGTGATTGGTGATATACAGTCTAGTGTACTGACAAGAAGAATGATAAATAAACAAGGATTTATTAGTGCTGTTTATGAAGGGAAAACTCATGAAGACCTTCATAATTGTCTGTTTGCTTGTTTCCTATATCAGGAAGAACATATGAAGGTAATCTAAGATTTAAACGATCCAAGCTGGATAGAAGCTATGCAAGAAGAGCTTTTGCAATTCAAATTACAACAAGTTTGGACATTGGTGGATGTTACCTTTATGTGGCAAAAGAGTGGCCACTTGGAACAAAATGGGTGTACAAAAACAAGAAAGATGAGAGGAATTGTAATCAGAAACAAGACAAGGCTGGTTGCACAAGGTTACACTCAAAAAGAAGGAATAGATTATGATGAGGTTTTTGCTCCAGTTGCTAGGATTGAAGCAATTAGACTGTTCTTAGCCTATGCCTCCTTCAAAGAATTTGTTGTATACCAGATGGATGTGAAGAGTGCAATTTTGTATGGCAAAATTGAAGAAGAAGTATATGTCTGTCAACCTCTAGGGTTTGAAGATCCAGAGTTCCCTGACAAAGTTTATAAGGTAGAAAAAACATTATATGGTCTACATCAAGCTCCTAGAGCCTGGTATGAGACTTTATCTACCTATCTATTGGACAATGGATTTCAGAGAGGTAAAATTGATAAGACTTTGTTCATTAAAAAGATTAAAGGTGATATCCTACTAGTTCAAGTATATGTAGATGATATCATTTTTGGATCTACTAAAAAAGTTTTATGCACTGAATTTGAAAAACTAATGCATAAGAAGTTTCAAATGAGTTCAATAGGTGAGCTCACTTTCTTCTTAGGACTTCAAGTGACATAGAAAGATGATGGTATTTTCATTAGCCAAGACAAGTATGTGGAGGAAATTTTAAAGCGTACCCTCCATGTATCACTTTGGCCTCTATACAAAGCCAGTTTGTTTTTCAACTGTGAAAGAACACAAGTACTCCATGGAGACCTCCAAGGCCATTGCTTGAAGGATTGCAAAAGATGAGATATGTTTGATGTTATTTATATTAATTCTGAATGAATTGGATCTCATTGATGTATCTAGTCGCTATCAGCGAACCTGATATGTAATTATTTGATTGTATGTTCTTGTGAAAGATTCAAGTCACAGACCTAAGAAGGTTCACTATCTTCATAGGTTGTAAAAAAGGAGTATTTTATAGATAGATGGAAATCGTCAACCTTAACTAGGGCCTTGGTATCCTAAGACTCACATTTGACTTGGAGCTTTATCCTGAGTTGAGTGACTTGTGATGCTAGTTTAGACAGGAAATCCACAACATGAGGTTGTCAATTTCTTGGAAGCAAATTGATTTCATGGCAATGCAGGAAGCAAAACTATGGTTGAACCCTCTTATACTGAAGAAGTGTATGTGTAGTGCTGCTATGTTGTTGTGTGTTAAGTCTTTGGGTTTGCAATAATCAAATGTTGGATTATGTGGATTATCTGACTTCATGAAATACCAAGATTTTCAGATTGTATGAAAGCATAATCTGCATAGTTAAGAATCCAATGTTTCACTCAAAGACTAAGCACATTGAGATCAGATATCACTTCATCAGGGATTCAAATGAGAAGAAGCTTATTCAAATGATCAAGATTCATACATATCACAATATTTAGACTTACCTCACATAAAGCACGCGTGATGTTGGCAGATTCCAATATGTCTGATTGCACGGTGAATTGTGTGTAATGTTAAGAACTCTGAAGAATTATTGAACAGTGAGGTTAATTATGAAGTCTTGATTAATGAGAGAATGTATGAAATGAAATAGAACAGCAGCATAAGAGATGAAATTCAGTTGTTGCTGTTAGAGTATCTTACTAGATGGGTAATTATCTTAAAGCTGCTAGTTGCTTTTAGTACTATTGTAAAATTAAAAGAGTTGCATTCCAATCAATCAGGTTTGGGTGAAGGGTCTAGAAATCCCACTGAATCCTAACACACATCCAAAACTGCTTCTCTACCTAAATTATGAACCAATTACTGTTCCATCTTTATCTTAACCCAAAAATACTCAAAAACTTAGGAAAGCCAAAAGGGCCACTAAGATATCTTAGTCTAGTAGACCTATTCCCCTTGTAATAGATGAGACTGTCATTAAGGAGTGGGAAGACAGAATGGAAAGGGCTGCCACTATGCTTCTTAGTTAGAAGCAGGGCAAGACAGTGGTTACATAAATAGGACCTAATTCCATGGCAACACTTATATGAGTCCTTTTTTCTTAGGGTAACTGATTCATGGTGTGGTCCCAGGTGCCAAGATTACCATATTGGGGTGTAGAGAAGAAGCTCAAATAGGTTTGAGGTATTGCATCTAAAGCTAGGTCTAATGATCTCACTCTCTCAGTAGTTAATATACTTAGAAGTGGATTGAGGATGCATAAAACTAAAGGAATTGATGGTTTTTGTAGCTTACCAAAATATCTGAAAGGGCTCTTGATTGCAATATTAATAAAAACAGGATATAGTAATTTGGTAAGAAAAAGAAATAGATGATATTGAGATATTAAAACGGAATGAGAGCTTGTAAGATCAAATCTTGATGATGGAAAGCTTTTTGGAAAGTAAGTAGGTTAATACTTGGTGTTTAAGTTATGATGCTCAGGTCTTAAAACTTATGCTTCTAAGCTTTAAGTTAATGTGTTTGTTAGGCTTAATTTACTGCTACCACGTTATTAATTTATGCGGCTAGGATAAACTTACTGCTGTTAGGCATAATTTAATGCTGCCAGACATAACTTGCTACTGCTGGGTTAGTTAATACTGTTAGGCTTAACTTAATGCTGCAATTAAGTTAAGGTTTGTTGTGGGTGATTTCATAAATTACTTCGATTAAGGGTTTCAATCACTCATTCGATCGATTTTACACCTTGATATACTCTCTAATCATAAACCCTAACTTAATTTTATCATTCATCATCAAAACCGAAAACAATGTCGAACCCTAAGTTTGCTAAAACCTACAATTTGGTTGCGTTTTTGGAGAAACTAGAAGAAAGTGATGGGTTTGAGGAGATTATTGATTTCCTGAATGCAAGTTATGGTCCTTTATGCGTTAAGGTTATCCAACCATTATACTACCGGTATTTGAATTTTTCTAGGCATCTGCCAAGGACTAAGATCGTTATATGGGGCAACGAAATTACAAGCCCTAGTAGACAAGAAGAAGGTAAACATCATTTTAAGATGTATAAGGAGTGATCTTAAGTTGGATGATGCTGAAGGAATAGATTGTCTACCCACTGCTATAATTTTTGCAGAACTGGAAAGAATGGGGTATGAAAATCTTACTCAAAAGCTTACTTTTTATAAAGCTTATTTTTCATCCCAATGGAAATTTCTTATCCATACCATACTACAATGCCTTAGTGCTAAGACTACAGCCCAGAATGAATTTTGTAGCACTATGGCATCTGCTATCATATGTCTTGCCAAAAACCAAAAATTTAACTTTTCCAAGTACATTTTTGACAATATGGTGAAGCACTTGGAGGGTGGGGTTAAATTTCTCATGTACCCAAGGTTTGTGCAAGTCTTCCTGGACAAACAAGTTGAGGGGATGACTAGACATAAAGAGGTTTATGTTACACCTTCCCACACCAAGAAGGTGTTTGCTAATATGAAGAGACCAAGAAAGGGTTTTTCTGGAAAAGTCACACCTCTATTCCCAACAATGATGATTCAAGCTTTAGAAGTGAAGATTCAGCTGCTCTTTCTGATTCCCATTCCACACCTATTATTTCTCAACCATCATCATCTAAACCTTATTAGAATAAGTCAAAGAGGAAACAGAGGAAAGACAGTGGTCTTACAGAGCCTATCATTGATGAGGCTCATGTATCTACCCTTTCCTATGATCCACCTCAAAGTGGTGAGGATAGTATGCAACTTTTTGAATTGATGAATTTATGTACCAGCCTACAAGAGAAAGTCCTTGATTTGGAGAAAGCCAAGACTGCTCAAGCAAAGGAGATTGCTAGCTTAAAGAAGAGAGTCAAGCAATTAGAAAAGAGAAGGAAGTTAAGAACTCCAGGGCTCAAGAGATTAAGGAAGGTTGGTTTAACTAGCAGGGTAGAATCCTCTAATGATGTCAGTTTGGGTGATCAGGAGGATGCATCCAAACAGGGGAGGAAAATTGTTGATCTTGATGTTGATGCAGAAGAAACTTTGGTGGATGAGACTCAAGAGATGAATGATGACAACCTTATGTTTGATACAGATGTGTTGGAAGAGCAAGAAAAAGAAGTTGCTGAAAAGGAAGTTAGTACTGCTGATCCAGTTACTACTGCTGGTGAAGTAGTTACTACTGCTAATGTTGAAGCTACTACTGCCAATGCTCCAACAACAACTATTGATGAGTTGACTCTGGCTCAGACTCTAATAGAAATCAAAGCAGCTAAACCCAAAGTTGTTAACATCTGACTGCTACAACAACTTACAACTACAAGACCCAAGAAAGGTAAGAGGGGATGATAGTTCAAGAATAGCCAAGTGAATTCAAAAAAAAACATCATCACCTTTAAAGCATCATAATTTCCAAGGCTAAAGACAAAGGCAAGGGAAATAATGGTTCTTGAGCCTAAAAGACTTTGAAGATGAAAGATCAAGTTTGCTCTTGATGAAGAAAAGATATGGCTAGAAATCTTGAAGCTAAGAGGCTAAGCTAAACCTTATAAAGACTGAGAGGCTTGCCAATGGCAAAAAGGAAGAAGAAGCTAATATAGCTTTGATTGAATCATGGGATAACACACAAGCTATGATGGAGGCAAAACTTTGAATAGCTCAGAGGGCATACAAGCAAAGAAAAGAGGAGACAACCATTGAGGAGATAAAGATTGTTTGTAGAGCTCTATGATAGAAGAAAGAAGCACTTTGCAAAGCTTAGAGTATGAACGGAGATAGAAGAAAGTGCACCTACCAAAAGCTCAAAAGAGAAATCAAATGTCCATCTATTAGAAAATATGGCTGGTTGGGATCAACTTAGTTCAATGGTAAGAGAAAATAGCTGAGATGAAATCCAGAATGTTGGTTGATAATTGAGAGAAAAGAGTACACTACTTTTATGAAATTGAATTCATAGAAGTAGTGAAAGTGTAGTGAGTCAGAACAGAGGAAAAGTTCTAAAGAGCAGGGGAATGAAACTTGAGTCTGATAAGTCAAAGAAGCAGAAGATAGATGAGCATGTAGAAGCTGAAAAAGATGATGATCCAGAGGAGGAAGAAATGAAAAAGCATAAGGAGATAGTTCAAGATGAAGAGGAAATAGCAATTTATGCTATACCTCTAGCCACAAAACCTCCAATGATGTTAATATAAGATGTTTAAGAAGTGCGACAGAAGGCGCATTCTATGCCTTGATAAGAGCTGAAGGAAGTATCAACTAAAGATATTGTGTCTCAATGCATTAGGATTGCTTCGGGATATTGACAGTCAGAAGGCTTAGAAAACTGTCTAGAGAAAGTTGGTGCAAGAAAAATCATGGAATAAAAGGCCAGTCAATGAATATAACAGAGTGAGAGTATTGGGTGATTATGAAGGTAATGTTTAAAAATGAACATAAAAAGTGAAGTATGAAGGAGTCTACAAGGATACAAAGTGACTGTTTGGAAGCTGTTTGATTCTTATGGAGTGCACTTTGTAAGGTTTAAAAATCTTCACTATAATTTGTGTGTGGTGAAAAAGAGATATCCCCTTACACCTATAACAATCACAAACTTGCTAGACAAGAGGCTTAAGCTAACACTGGAATGAGATGTAGTTATCAATGTTCTGAAAGCTTCTTGGTAAAGACAAGACTAGAAGAATCCTATAGGGTGTTTAAAGGTATCCTCTAGTAATTATGGGAAGAGACTTTTAATGAGAATGTGACTGAAGATTCTGAAGATGATCATCAAGTTTGGTGGAGGATTGTATAGGATTACAAGGAATTCAAGATGATTTTTAAAATTACTTTCGCTCAGGTATATATAGTGTTGATCAAGCATACCTTAGTACTATTGGAGTACTATGAAATTATGTCTAAGTAGTTAGTACTTTGTAGTATATAAGTTTACTGCTGTAGTTTACTACTGTTAGTATATATTACTACGGTTAGTATTAAGTTACTGCTGCTTGTAGAAGTTATAAGATTACTCAGAGATGAAGCTACTAAAAATATACTAGAAATGTGAGTAGTTTAGAATGCTAGTATAAAAGTGTAGGCTGTAGGTATGTCTTAGATCTGCTAGAGTAAACTTTTAAGTATAGTTTTAATGCGCTTGTGCTCAGTGTACAACTAGGCTGAGTGATTTACAACGGCTAGATAGGTTTATGCTGACGCGAGTATGATTAAAATCTCAAAATGCTTGTATTAAGAGACATGAGATAAAGAATGATTGATGAACAAAGAATTACTTACAAAGATAAGTATTAGTTATTGTAAAAGAATATAGGTAGTAACTGTTTTGTTTAATGAGATTGTATGTTATGTTCTAGGTAGTGAAAGATCATGATATGTTAGGAAAGTATTGTTGAGCCTGTGTAGACGTCGCTTGGATGTATAAAATGAGGGGGGGAGGGAATGTGGTCCTAAGGGACCATATTGTTTAAATACATTCCTTACATATACGATTTAGATATTCATAGCTTCAAGGTTGTAAACCCTAGTACTAGACAGAGTACTCGTATTATTAATCTTAATAATATTGAAGCTTTTTTTTACATCTTTGTTCATTCATATTTACTGTTACATTCATAATTCTTGTCTATAGTATGAAGAGTGGTTTCCGCATACTGCTGTTTAATATTACACATAAAGTTTCTACCATTGTTATTTTGGATTTATCCAAGGTACTCATAATCTTACAAGATAAAGAAGTGAGATCTTAAGTTTGGGATAATCAACAGATAAACTTCCGCTCACAATCAATCTGGTATAGCTACAGATAAGTTCTGTGATATGATGGCATAGGCTTAAGCGAGTAGTCAGATAACCTAATTGCAGTCAAAATTACCTAGCACTGGAAGCCAGAAGAACCTCATTATAATCTATTCCCTCTTCTTGAGTGTAGCCCTGTGCAACCAACCTTGCTGAGGAGCTTATATCACAATTAACCTATCGTTGTCATTCTTTCTTGGTCCAGTACATCCCATTTTAGTACCAATGCCTTTTTGCCATGTGGTAAATGCCACCATCGGTCCAAATCCAGTTGTAAGAGATATATTGAATGCAGAAGCTCTTCTTGCATGGCTTTTATCTAGCCTGGATCTTCTAATGCTTTGGCATTACACTTTTTGGGCTCACTTCCTGGAGATAGAAACAAAAGCAAATACGACATTTATGAAGGTTATTCATGAGTTTTCCCTTCATAAACGAGCACTAATCAAACCTTGTTTCATGTTATAGTTCATTTGGTCATTCTCCTGTTGTCCTATTTACACTGTGCATCGCACGTCACATGATCAAGTGAATGATCTTTATGGATTCTTGTATTTGGAGTAGAAGGAACTAGATATGTGGTAGTAATGTTGCTCATATCTACTTCTGTTTCATCACCAAAGAAATCAGCATGTGTGGCTTTAAGTGGAGCAGTAGTAACTGTTGGACTAACAGTATTAATATTTAGACTACCAGTATTAACATTTGTAACTTGGCAGTTGTATTTTACATGGCCAATAGTATTAATTTCTGGAGTACTATTTTCAGGTGCTTGTCTTGGTGGAGCATCAATTTCTCACTTTCTTTATTTACGCCTTCATCATCTGTTCTTTTCCTAGGTCTCACTAGAAGGTTGTGATTCATCATTGTAGTCTTGAATTATTTTGAAGAAGAATCAAAACAGTGAAACCATATCCGTGTCCTTAGTGGCAATCAAATGTAGTCTTGGCATAGATCCTGTCATCCTTAGCTTAGCATTGACGTGTACCAATACTTGTTTTTTTGTTTAGTACCTAAGATCATTAGAGTTTTTACCTTTTGCCAATACAAACTGGCATATAATTCGTTGCATCTTTGTTATGAACATCAATTAAAATAGCCACATTGGTCAATCACCTGGACATGTAATCGGCTTATCCTGTCTAAGAATCCTTATATGCTAAGGTTTCTTCTACTTTCCTAGTTCTAATGTGGTATACCCTAGTAGCCTTGCTATTCATGAGATATCCAACTAGAAAGAATTCCTTCATCTGACTTTCCTTCAACTTGCCTAAAGAGAAATATAATTGTATTTAAGAATGGTAGTATGTGATCCCAAAATAGGTTCCCATGAAGCTAGTATTTAGAAAGGAGTTTCTACATCCTAAACAATTCGGTAAAGGGTCTTGTTATGGAGGCTTATTAGTAATAGCCTATTCTGTACATAGAGTCAAGCAGTATTAATGGCTCAGCCCAAAAAGGTTAGTAGAGGTGAAATCTTAGGAGTATCGCTCTATACATGGTTTCTAGCAGCCTCAATTAGTGTCCTATTTCTCCTTTCAGCAACACCATTTTAGCTGAAGAGTGTTCTAAGCTACACTAAATTCCTTCTTAAAGCCTTTCTTTTCACAGAAGAATTTTAATATAACTTGATATTTTTAACTCTGTTCCATTGTCACATCTTAATAATCTTTTACGTTTCTTTCTGAACTAGACTTTTCTATCCTAGTTATAAAGCTCCTTAAGATTGCCACCTGAGTCTCATCCTTTTAGATGCTAAAAAGAAAACCCAAGTAAATCTGCTATAATCATCAGTGACAACTAGACAATATTTCTTATTTATTAAGCTGCTCACAAAAGTTGGACCAAACAAGTCCATATGCAACATGAATAATGGCTGAGTAATAGAGTTATAGGTATCTGCGAGACTGACATAGTGGCCTTTGTGGTTGCTTTCTCTTAAAAGGCAAGCTACCTGACGCAGTGCGCAGAGTCGTATTTTCATAATATTTTGTAGGTAAACCTTCGTGCCAAGATTTTTCTTTAACAGTTTATTAATAGAGTTCGGTAGAAAATTTACATGACTTAGCCTCCTATGCCATAACTTGTATATCATGTCAAGTGTGGCCTGTTGCAACCATAGACAGTTAAAATGCTTCTTTAGGAATGTAATATTCTTCATAGTCAACTACTGTACATATTGTTCTTTCAGTAGGAACTTTAAGAGTAATACCTGACTCTCTTCGCTAACTTAAAGTCAGGAGAGCAGCCGAAAAGCATCCTTGATTTACTATAAGTGTCGAGTAAAAGAGTGTCATGTTCTTTTTGTCCAACATCTGTAAAACACTAAAATGTTAAACTGTAACTCCTTGACAAAAAGTGAACACATCCTCGTTCTCGCAGCCTTCACCAGTTTTAAAGATAGAGGTCCTTTTTACAGTAATTTTCCCTCCTTTGGCTCCTCCCCTAGGGGTAACATATCCTCCATCAGATTCCTTGAAGTCTGAGAGATGGGACATGTTCCCTGTCATGTGCCTTGAGCATCAACTGTCAACATAGCCTTGTTCTTCTTTTTGTAGATGACATGCCATAAAAAAAAGAAAATAAGGGAACATTAGTTTCTTTTGGGGACCGCAGCCATTTACTGTCTGTTGGGTCTGCGCGCTCGTGGCAACTCCAGCGCCTCGTGCATCAACATAATTATGTTTCTTCAAAGTAATTGACGCATTATTAAATTTGGTAGGTCTCCAAACCCAACATGCTGAGGCCTTAATAGTATTAACCTGATTTGCCCTGACAGCATTAACTACTGCTGAATTTGGCCTAGCAGTATTAACTGCTTTTGGCCTAGCAGTATAAAAGTTTCCTTTAACAGTATTAACTTTTTGACTAAAATTTTTGTTAGTTAATGTTGTTCTTGTTTGATAGGGCCTCTTTACAGTTGATTGTGCTGATTTAGAAAAATGTGATATTGGTTTAGCACTATAAACTATAGTTTTATGATGAGAAGTATTAATAGGCCTAACAGTATTAAGTGGTCTTAGGTCAGTTTTCATTAAAACTGCTCTTGGAACTATGTTCCTGTGAGCACTAGGGTGAGCCTTTTTAGCAGAATAATTGTAATTCACCCTTGTATAATTATTCCTAAATACCACCCTTTCCCTTTGATGGTAATTGCAGTTAGCATGCACATGGTCAAAACATCCACAGATAAAATAAGCTTTATTGTGCATCACAAAGTCACTTCCTAGCTGTTGGGACTTCTGATTATTCTAGTTTCTTTACTTAACTGGTTTCCTAACTGGTCTTTCTTGTTGTTTAGGTCTAACAAATTCTATCTTAGCAACAGTAGGAAAAATAGTTTTCTTCTTATCATTTGACACCAACTCCTCAACCAATAGGGCATCAGGAGATTCCCTAACCTCATTAGAAATATCTTCACTAACACTCTTACTAGTTTGAGGTCCATAGCCTTCAAACTCAGGCCGTTAGAACCCCTCTAGACCAGAGTTAAACAAATCAAATTTTAGGGGTGAAAATAACCCTGTAGGGGGAGGTGGAATAGCATTATAGCTGGTCTCTGTGAACTCCGCCGTGAAAGTGGTGGTGGTTATCTTATCACTTGGTTTGTTTGATTGGTGACTATGTGATAGTTGTT